>SMDT01003215.1:0-257398 GCA_005392925.1 Aquilaria sinensis | reverse complement strand
AATATGTATAAACTATGTGATATTAAAAAAGTCCTTATATTATTTTACATACATATGATTTCATGTTTTGTACATATTATTTTACACTTGTATACAAATGCATGCTTAGAAAAACATAAAGGGTCCATCTGTAAAAGAATAAAAAGATTAGGATAAAAAAACATGTTTAACCCAAATCCTAAATCTAATTGAAATGCAGCGGCTCCTCTGGTTTTCCGCCACCGGCTCTCCTCCATTCATAGTTTCATCTTTTCAGTCTTTCCTCATCGTTAGCGCCTTTGTCACTGCCTCTCCTCTTTTCCCAGTTTACTCTTCTGTCATCGTCAGCCCTCCGACCGCCATCATCTCTTCCCTCTGATCTTCATTATCTCTCTCCCGCGACCATCGTCATACGCCGACCGGAGACCGCATCTGTTCCCTGTCCAGCGATCTCAAGGTAATGGCGGTGCTCGATCTCGGATGCAACTGCAGCTTCTTCCTAGGTATTGTATTCTGATCGGACAACAACGTGATGGGGGAGAACAGTACAAGCCGAACAATTTGATGGGGAAGAGAAAGGATGCACGAGGTAATATCAAATTTCATGAGGGTATAAATGTAATTATATCCGTACGGCGAATGTACAGTAGGGCACATTCCAGACGTTGACAACAATGCAAGTCAAGAGAAGCGGAAAAAGAAAATCTAGAATACCTGATTGGCACACGTAATAAAAAAATCATTATAAATAAATTTTCTAATTTTATGAAATTAAAATTCAATCCCTAGATCCGCCTAAATTTCTAATTCTTAATTTAAAGAGTTTTCTTTACAATTACTCCCTAAGTTTTATGTGATATTACATTTGTCTCCCCAATGTTTGAAACCTACACTTACTCCTCTCATTTTTCAACGCTATCAGTCAGTCATGGGTCAAAATTACAGTTTGTTTCCTTGAATTTAATTTAATTTACAATTGCACCTAAAGTTTTCCAATCAATCATTCTAAACCCTTCCCTTTTTATATCTTCCATCACTTCACTCTACTTTACTCCATTCCACTCTAGACTATATTTTTCATTGATGACACTAATTCGCCATCTGTTATGACACCTCTAGTCACCAACACCTTTAGAACTTTAGCCACCGTTGTTACCCTTTCCTCGCCTAGATCTTGAATATCAAGCGATAGGATCACTAAAGTCGTTGTCGTTCCTGATCGTAAACATGACAGCAACTTGGTTGGTCAATCGCTCCTCGCTTGTTCATCTCCCCATTGCCCTCAGCTTGCTTGATCGCTCCTGATTACCGTCCAAATCTAGATGAGTAGAACTTCCTTGGTTCCTATCCTTTCTATAGTCTGCTAGTTACGCACATGCATCATCCATCTAGTTGCCCCATTCTCTGAAGAAACTAATTTCCATTAATGCGGTACCATTAGCATGTGCCCCTGCCAATGACGCGCAACCCATTGGAATTTGGCACAAAGCTTGCTTCATCAAAGATCTTGTCCTCAAATATCTACTATGTCCCCACTCCTATATTTGTTTCTTCAACCCCTCCGTCCAATTCTCTCATCCGTGTGTTTGGCAATGATGACCATGTTCAACCTAATTGCAACCTAGGTTGCTATAAAAACATGGTTTCTTGACGCCATTGAAGAATGTTAAAATATTTGGGGTTTGTGATTGCTGATGTTGGTTTTTCGGATGATGGTGAGAGGATTGCGTTTGAGGAGAAATTGGAGAGGTTTGAGGGATGAGATTTCATGGCTTTGCAATTTTAGTTGTCAGGAGGGAGATTTCAATTGCACCTCACTGATGATTGGATCTGGGTAAAGGTGGGAAGATGACCCAATGAGCTAAAAAAAATGGGTGAAAAAACTCCAATTCAGATGAAAATATGAGCAGAGGTGATTTACAGAAAAAATAAGAAAATTTTGATTCCATTTGGGTGTAATTGGTAGATCTCTAAAGCAATGAGTGTAATTGTGAACTAGAATAAATTCAAAGATGCTAGTTGTAATTTTGACTAACAGCTAACTGACGGTATTAAAAAAACATGAGATAAGTGTATGTTTTCAAATATTGGGGAGGCAAGTGTAATTTCACCTAATGTTCAAGGGTACTTGTAAAAAACCCTAATTTAAATTCCTAAAATATATTCCCAAACAAATATCTATCTGTTTAGCATTCCTAGGTTCTAACATATTGAAAAATCTCACATTGAATACCAAAATTTTTGTTATTCCATCATTAATCACCCAAAATTTCCAAAAGCAGTTAGTTTCAATTAGTATCATTTGATAGGAGTAAAATCCATTGTAGGTAACTTAGCTTAATTTTTTATCCTAAATTGGTACCCGAGCTTAATGTTGTTATGCCGAAGTCCCATAGTTTATATTCTACATCCTAATTAGGTCTCTTCTATCAATTTCACCTTTAAATCGGATGGAAAATGTTGATGTGGGATTAATTACCCTAAAAGACATGTAAAATTACAATTATGGTCATTACATTTTTCCAATTAATAACTTTAACCCTTAAACTTTTAAATATATTGTTTACACCACAATTTTCTCTAGATTTTCACTAGGGCTCGTTTGTCACCTTCCTTCTCATCACCCTTTAATCGCCCAGAAACCTGAAATCGCCTTTAATCTAGTTGTTTCCCTTTGCCTTCCTTCACGTTGCCAACCCCAGCCTTCCTTTCTCTTTAGGCACCGCTGCTCCTTCATCAAAGAGTCAAAGGCTATTTTGTTGTCCCCTTCGATCTCCTTTGCACCAGACATTCCCAGGCGACATGATTCTAGGTGGCGTGATTCACAGGCAGTGCGATTCCAAGAATGTGTGATTCCCAAGCGGTGCGATCCCAGGCAGGGTGATTTCACCAGTATTTGATTCGACCTAGAAAAGAGATTCTAAGCGAAGGCTAGGGAGCATAAATGGTGATTTCAAGTTTCCATGCCCTCCTTCATTTAGGAGAAATCTTGGTGGAAATGGGCAATTTCACCTATGAACCTGGGCAAAATCTGGGTGGAGAAAGGTAGAAATGTAAAAATTAGAAAGCTTTTGTTTAAAATTAATGATTGGGAATTCCATGGTTTTATTAGGTAGGGTTAATGTTCTCGATGTTTTTTATGTTCTTGATGTTCTTGTGTTTGAAGGGGGGAAATAAAAATTTTAGGTTCTTTCTTGATATTCAGGAAGTTTTGAAGGGTTAAAGGTATTGATTTAAAATGTTTTAAGGACCAAAATTATTATTTTACATATATTTTAATGTTAATTAATGTCACATTAGTAAAATTCATTCATTTTAAAGGTAAAATTGACAGAAATTACTCAATTGAGACACGCAACATGAAATAAAGGACTTCGATACGATAATCTTAAGGTAAAGTATTTATTTGAGATAAAAAAAAATAAGTTAAGGAACTTCCAATAAGTTTTACCCCATTTGATAGGGAGAAAATTGTCCAACAAGGGAGGGCTTAAGGAAAACCGGGGTCTAGGATCCACTGCCTCGACGGATTGGGTACTTGTGATGTAAATGTGTGTTTTTGATTAGAGTTTATGATTCAGATGTGTTACCGTAAACAGCACAGCACAGCACAGCACAGGTGAGCCACGGACAAGAAAAGAAGTCAATAAGACTTCCCAGGAAGAGAGAGAAAGGGGACATGTCCATGTTCTTCCCGGCAGCTCAAGTCTCTGCTTCTTCCCGACACATCAGATCCCGCAGGTCTCTCTCTCTCCCTCTCTTTTTCTTCTTTTTATAATTCCGTTCATGGTTGTCAATTGATCTTCACTGATGCCAAATTAAAAACCCCTTCTGTTTCTTTTTCGATTCCGGGTTTTGTTTATCTTTCCCCTTATTTCTTATTTTCTGTTTTCTCCACTTCTATCGCTGCCTTGCATGCAAATTCTTGTTGGTTTTCTTTGATTTGTTGTTGGGGACTGATTGCATGTAGAATTTGGGGAGCTGTTTGGAGTTTGGTAAAGGTTTTCTTGTGGTGATGATTGTACTGTTGCTCTTACTGTTACAACTTCTTCATTTTTTTTTTCTTTTCCTTTGTTCCTTCTGAGATTCATGTCTCTGGTGAAGATGATCATCTCCTCTTTTCTACACTTGAGGTTTTTTCTTCTGAATCCTTTTTTTCATCTGATTTGAGAGGAGACTTGGATTTTTTAAAACATTTTTTTGTAAATGAAATCTTAAGTTTATTCGTCGGTGTTCATAGGGCAGATGGACTTGCTATTACCGCCATTGGTCGTACTTAGATGAGTTCTCCTTTCGGTTTTCCGATGTTTTGGTTTTCTTTCCTGATGGATGAGTTGTCTGGAGGCAGGCTTCAACACGACCATCCTGCTCAAAAAATTATGAACCTCTCAAGTACTTAATTGACTTTATAAAATTCATGCCACCAACCCCATCATATTTGCTTTTTAATTGTAAAATGATGGTGAAATGATGTTCTCTTTGGGTTCTTGAGTTGACTTCGATTCATTCTACACACCTAAAACTAGGTTTTCTTATGTTATCTCGCCCTTGCCTGGTGCATCTTTTTCGAGAACTAATTATTGAACAACTGTGATAGTTTTTGCGCAATTCTATGATGTTTGCTTGTGTCAATGCTCCCTTTACTATCTATTTTGCTTTATGTTGTTTTTGTTATTTGCTTTTCAGTAAGATATTCTTGTGGTTGTGCAATTTGTTTTTTTTATTCACTAATGAATGTTAGCTCAGCAGCCGTGAGTTGTGCTGTAAATGATTTGCTTTGCAAGTTATGTGAGTCAGTGTAATCTCATAGAATTTGCTTGGTGTGCAATTAAAAAAAAAAAAAAAAGAAGAAGTTCTGTTCCTGCATTGATTTCGCTTTTCCTTGTTCCTGTAAGATAGGTAAATGTGTAGGCCATGGAGACTTAAGTCAATTCCAACCTTCCCAGCAGTCTGTAATACTATTTATAACTTGGTGGAATCCTTTGTTTCCTGCATTCCAGTATTAAGTGTAGAACCATACTGTGATTCTTTTGGAGTTCCTACACATGTAGCGGAACTCATTAATGATGCAAATCTCCGGGGTTTTCATCTTTGTTTTGGACCTAATTCATTTCCTATTATGAAGTGATCAATGCATGACTCTTTCCTTGCACATATGCGCTATCAAGTAGATTGGCAATAGCTCATTATATCTCGTGTTTTGTTTCTAGTTTTTGAGGTCAGCCAACGGGATCACTTGCTTTTTCTGTATCTTGCGTCCTGATTTGAGATAGTCAGTTTGGTGGATGGCTATCCGTGTCCAGAACTTGCCTAAGGAAAATTTTGGTCAAGAGCATGCTCAGCCATTGTTTCATTTTCCTGTTGGCTGTCCATCACCATGGAACTCATATGATCAGCAATTTTCTCAATCTGTATCCAAGAATTTAAGCTTGAAAGTGGAACCTTCACCTCAACTTCTTGATGAAGCAAAGCATCTATGCCTTCAGCAACCAGACCAGGAATCATCTGTATCTCAATCGGTTTGTGAATCTAATCATGAGCTGAGCATTATGGGAGAGCCAAATTCTCAATGCCTTACGTCAGAGTCTGGTAAGCTATTGATGGCAAAGGTTTCCTATCCTATTCTTTAATTGCGAAGGTTTCCCATTCTATTCTTTAACTGTTTAAAGATTGGTTGTACTGTTCACCTTCCTAACATGCACCAATTATCAATATTGCATGTTTCCTTTTGATATTGCCGAAATGGATGGAATATTTTTATAGTACCATGCTAGGTGTTAACCCTAAACAAGCTGTAAATATTTTGCTTGCAGAATTTTTAGTGCTGGGATTCTGTTATTTGGCAGGAGAGAACTGTGAAATAAATTTGTGTTAAATTTGATTCTATTGAAAGTATGCTATGGTGATTAACTATTGAACTGCAAACTGTTGTCATAATTGATCCTCCTGGTGAACTCAGGTCAAGGTCAAAGTCATCAATTACAATTTCTCAATGGTAGGTAAGGTTGAGTAATTGATTTTAGGTTTTGAGTTCAATTAGGGGCTAAACCAACAGTTCTTCCTATTTCAGATATGCGCTCAAAACCCTTATGTTGAACCTCATTTTACGACTTCATATGGGCAGAATGTTCAAGTAAGTTCTAAACAAGCTGGCTGCTTTTTCTTTTCGTTTTCTTTTCTTTTCTTTTCTTTTTAAATCATTATTTATCTTTATTTTATTTTTTAAGTAGTCGCTGTTCATTTAGTTGAATCTAACGTACAACTGTATCTGGAACTTGATTGAGCTTGGCCACAGATGGGATCCCAGCTGATGGGTTCAATCGCAAATCGGGTTCCATTGCCATTTGATCTTGCAGAAGATAGGCCAATTTATGTCAACCCAAAACAATATCATGGAATTATGAGGAGAAGGCAATATCGTGCTAGGCTTGAGGCTCAAAACAAGCTTATCAAGAATCGTAAGGTATGTGAAATTTATTGACATCCATTTTCACGATGTAGCTGAATTGACGTTTTTGCAGTTGTATACATAATTGCAAGACTTTGTAACCAATAGAAAATCATTGGCCACATTGATGATAGTTATTGGTTATGCTTTATTACATGACAAATATAGAGTTTGCCTATGATTTTAGATGTACCTGTGTGCTGGCTCTTGGTGCGTTTTTTAACAAACATCCTTTTTGTTGATAGACATAGCTGTTTCGATTCTCCGACTTTTTGTAATTAAATGTACCCATCTGTGTTCCTTCCCTTAAACAGCCATACCTTCATGAGTCGAGGCACCAGCATGCGTTAAAAAGAGTAAGAGGATCTGGAGGACGGTTCCTCAGCACGAAGAAGCTGCAACAAGGTGGTTCAAATTCCTTATCCCATCTCCATTGCGAATCGGACCTCAATCTCTTCATGGCTGCTGACTGTGTCGGTTCAAGCACCCTCCCCTCTGGCACCACTAGTGCATCGAACAGTAACATCACATTACGACTTCCGGAAGGTAGGTTTCTTGGCATTTCTCATTAACCAGGTGGGAGCATGTGAAGCAATATACGTGGTGTACTCTATGGAAATTAGCATTGTTCTTCTGCTGTCTGGTGTGAGTCGAAGGCAAAGATGACTGGGAATTTTCGATTCACTAGTGAGGCAATTCATCCTTGGCTTTTGTTACCTTTAACTTGTAAGCTCTCCATGGTTTTATTTTTTTCCCTGTTCAGGAAAAAGGGTACATGAAAACCCATAGCTGTCTTCTGGTTTAGGTCATTCGGAACGAATTATCATATCGTCATCCTGTTTGCGTAAAGCTCTTCTCCTCGCTTGTTGATCTCTGGAAAACGTGCATACTAATTTTGTTGCATCTCTCAACCTGTTGATCTCATCCTGAAGGACAATACTTTTTGGAATTTTCGTAGCGATCCCCTCGACTTTTCCTGATGGAGATTGGGAATCAAATTGAAGCTGCCGGTCTTGATTACTGCTACTGGTTATTGTAGAAAAAAAACAAAGGAATTGACTGGGTTATGACTTATACCTAATTCGTTTTAATTTTATTTTTATTTTTATATCTTTTCTACTTGAAACTAATTTTATTTAAAAGATAATAATATGTAGTTGTAATAATTTATTGAAAATATAATTTTTGTAATTTTACTAAATGTTTATGAATTTTTTTAGCTTAAGGTACTAAAACAATATTCATAAAAAATTTAATAACATTATAAAAATTTATTTTGAATCATATTGTTGTATCTATATAATATTAGATTTTAAATGAAATTGGTTTTAGGTAAAAAAGATGTTTTAGGTAAAAAAAATATAAAAGTAAAAAATAAATCAATTGACTTAAGTTATGAATTAAAATGAATTGATCGATGCGGGTGAGGATAAAATAATATCTTACCCGCTAAGTTTAAAGTTTGTTTTAACTTATGTCTCTTAGGCTAGGTTTCATATTTTCCAATCGCATAACTGAATTTGGTGATTTTCTCATCTGCGCATCACTCAGCCTGTTTTCTAAACCCTAAAAATAGTTTGAGACTAATCACTAACTTTTTTGTTACTCTTATGCGTTATGAGCACTAGATCACTTTGTTATTTAGTGTTAAAATTACTCTTTTATAAACTTTAGTGGTAAATTTATCTCTTTTGCCTATATTTGAACGATGTTACAAAATACAAGTAACAGAATAAAGAAACAGAATAAAGAAATTTGAGGGATTCATTATGAGAGGAAGGGTAGGGATGCATTAACAGAAAATTAATTGTGATTTTCTTAAGTGGCGTAACTGGGAAAATGATGAATGGTAATGTAAAAAATACTAAGAATACAAATAAAAAAAAACTATGCTATGTTCATTTGGCATTAATACCAAGAATAAAGAACACAAAAAAAAAGGAAGAATACTAATGTAAAAAAAAAAAAAGAAGAAAAGAGTACTAACGCTATGTCCAAACCGCGTCATTCCTTAATGTCATTCAAATGGGGACACAAATAAGTAGGGTTTTTTGTGACCACAAATGCTAATGTACAAAAAAAAAAAAAGAAAGAAAAATTATGAGTTGAGAGATAGTTTAACTTTGGTTTTTGTGACCACAAATAGCAGTACCTTGAAAGGGCTTCCAACCCAAAGCTTTGCTCAAGCATGACCTTAATCATGTTAGCTCTAATTTGGGTTCAATAACTTCGATTGAATTCTTTACTGAAAAAAAGAACTTCAATTGAACTAATTTGATTAATTTGTCTCCTGAAATTCAAGGGGACAAATTCAATTATAGAATAACAACTAGACTTATGAAATAGTTGGAATGCCAGTTGGGCACAATTTTGAGAGTTAGGGGCTGTTTGGGAACTAACTTCAATTGAACTAATTTGATTAATTTGTCTCCTGAAATTCAAAGGGACAAATTCAATTATAGAATAACAGTTAGACTCATGAAACAGTTGAAATGGCAGTTGGGCACGATTTTGAAAGTTAGGTGTTATTTATAAAGGTCATATTTATGATAGCTTTGGGTCCAACTGGGGATTTTAGCCCACTATTGAGAGCTTGAAATTTCCGGCCAATTCCGCGTGAGCTAAGAAGACTTAAGTCCTCTATTTTTTTTTTTAATTTTATTTTTTCATTTGAGTGGGTCAACTTTCCTTTAATTTAAAACTTACCTCAATCTTCCCATATTTACAAATTATGTGAGAATGAAAACATTCTAGATCAGAATGAAAATATTTATAAAGTTGTTAGAATGTAACTTAATTAAAATGAAAACTTTCCCTATCACAACTTTATCTCTGTCATACCCACCCATCCCTATGAGAGCCACGATCTCACCCCAAAACCATGGCTCTCCTTTCAATTTCCAAATTGGCTCCAAGGACAAATGTTCCCGTTCGCCATGTCACCGATCAACCAACCAACAACTGGGCTAGCACGAGCTGTTTGATCCGCACTGGTAATTGAAAAAACATGCAAAAGCGCAGCGGATGCTATCCGGCTTGGAATTGGGCAGTCGCAGTCAAGCACAGTCATAGAGGATTGAAATAGTGGCGGAGGACTAGTCGGCGGCGAAGGCATTAGGGTTGCAGATGTGAACAGTGAATATAATCTCGCTCTGGATGATTGCGGGCAAGGCTTGAGGGAGGTGAGACAGATAGAAACCATGCAGGATGAAGGGTGCTTAGGCTTTGCGAAGATGAGGGCCGTCACTGCGGTGGTCATCGTAACTCAGATGAATGCAGGGGTCCACTTTCAAAACAACTCTTATGTCAGGATATGTTTGACTGAGGAAAGGTGGGAGGTAGGTGGAATGATGTAGTTTGTAGATAGGGAAAATTACAAAAAATTTACTTGTGGTTTGGTTTAACCTATATTTTGTTTCAATTATTTTCAAAAATCTATAATTTATCTCATAGTTACGTTACATATCCGATAACAGCTTCTGAAACTTTAATTTAAGTTGTCTGATAATAATGTTTTAGTAATTTTAAAATTTTTGATATTTTTTTCATAGTCAACTGATTTTTAAAAAATACTGATATATATTTACAAGGAGAAAAATACATTTACAGAAATAAAAAATTAATAATTTAAAATGTCTATTAATTATAAAAAAATATTAAAAAGATTGAAATTATTAAAAAATGACTATTATATAGTTTAAATACAGTTTTAAAAATTGTTACTAGATAGTATAAAAAATATAGGGGGCAAACTATAAATTTTTTAAAATAAAAGGGACAAATTATAGGTTAGGGCATACTCAAAAAGAGTAATCGTAAATCTCCCTTGTAAATATGGAGAATATTGAAGTTGGTTTCGATTAGAAGACTTTGACCCGGTCAAACAAAAAAGGCACAACTTAAGGTGGACTTTAACTACGTTTGCACTGGTGACCAGTGAGGAGTGCATGTAGAATTATACTATGAAAGATTTTATTTATTTTTTCCGCGAAGTGATCATGAAATTTTTCTAAGTATTTATTAGTTACTAGGGACATATACTATCTTTGTCTCATATTTTTTGTACTATTTAATTTTTTCATATAATTTAACTTTAATTTATTCTTATTAGTATTTGTTAGAAAGAATTTTTAAAAAATATATTCAGAAACTATATATCTTGATTTATCGTTCTTATATAATTTTTCTTATTTATATATTAAAATGTTAGAAATAAAAAATTACAAATTAATTGTTAAAAAATGAATGGTGTGAAGAATATTGAGGGTGTAAAGTTTTTGAAAAAAAATGCTGGAAAGTTATCTATCACTGCAGATAAGAGCTTTTATGTGTGCTAGGGTTTTGCACCACCTTTCATGGCAGGGAGTTGAATTGATCCTGGTAATGATGGCTCAGAAATGAGGTTGGCTGTATAAAAAGGATATATCTTGTTTGATTTCTAAAGAGGTTTTGAAGCAGCTCGCTAAATTGGAGAAGTTTTTATCAGAGGAGCAATTTATTCAGTCAAATGCCAAAGTTGAGCCGTTATTGGATTAGGCTTCCCAGGTTGAGCACGAGGACAAGGGAAAGATTTGGAGCAGGAGGAGCAAGAAGCCCTAGAAGTAGAGCCTTCTAAGAGGTTATATATTCATATTTTGGCTAACAATCAGTGCCTATATAATGGTCTTAAGCTGCATTTTCTTCCTCAGAAGAATGAAGACCCAGTTGAAATTGAGATCGATGGCATTGAATATGAGATTAAGCACCGGGTGAATAGCCTTGTGGGTTATCTTGTTGGGGGTCCAACAAGCTTTACTCAAGTAAAGAAGTTTGTTGATGAGAATTAGGCATCGATTGACATTGCAAAACTAGATATCTCCTCTTATCCTTCAGGCTAGTTTGTTTTCTATTTTCCACATTTTGTAGATTGTGATAATGTTTTGAGTAAGGAGGCATGGCACATGGGTGTTCAACCATGGGTTTTCAGGCATTGGACTATGAACTTTAACATTCATAAGGAGGATCGTCAAAGGCCCTAGTGTGAGTTCAAATGAAGTGCCCTACGGTTGTATCGAATTCTAAGGCATTTAATAAGATTGCTAGTAGAGTTGGAAAACTAATTGTTATTGATAAACTTATAGCTACAAAGGACCAAATTGCTAATGCTCATGTTTTGATTGAGGTGGATCTGGCAAAGCCTTAAATTAAGTTTAAGGTGCCAAATGAGCTTCAGGTTAATGTTTTATTCTTCTATGAGAAGCTACCTAAGCATTGTTCTTAGTGTTCTATTGTTGGTCACAACTTGGAGAATTGCTTTAAGAAAGATGGAGGGAACAATCCAGTGACACTGAAGCAAATTTGGCTCCCTAAGCAGCAGCTACAGCCACCTACTGAACAGCTGCCACTGGGGGCTTAGGTTCTAGTGAAGATTGCTGAGGAGGTTAAAAGGGATGCTCATACTGCCTTCACTCCTAAGCAAGCTCCAAAATTGAATATGAGTAAGATTGAAACTGAAAAGCTGATAGTTAACTTATTTAACAGGTTTCAGGCTTTCGGCAAGAAAGAAGATAAGAAATGGGCTACAGTTATAAGTACTAGCTTAGTTTCTAAGTAGGGTAGCCAAACATGAGCCTTAAAGAGCATGATGGATAAAGGTGTTGCCTCTTCTAATACTAAGAAATGATTTTAGTAGCTTGGAATGTAAAGGGTTGTAGCAAACCTCTTAAAATTTTTTGGATTTTCAAATTTGCTTCTGTAATTAAGGTTTAGATTTTGGCTATCTTAGAAAACAAAATCAAAGACTCAAAATTTACTGAGCTGGCTAGATGTTGGCAAGGGGATTGGAGTTTTGTAGCAATCATACAGTCTATAGAAATGGTAGAATTATTGTGATATGGAGGCTTGAAGTCAAATTGCACTTAGCTGATTTTCTAAGCAATAGATCATTATTAAGATCAGGGTTTACCATGATTTAGATCTAGTATGCACATTTTTTTATGCCTTCTACTCAGAGCATGATCGGAAGTCTTTATGGAACGATCTAAGGTGCCAAAATGTTCAAAGCCCATGGCTTATTCTGGGAGATTTTAATGTTGTGCATTGGAAGTCTGAACATGAGAGTTATCATTTAGTTACTGACTAGGAGATCACTAACATCAATAATTGTTTTGATGATTTGGGCTTGGAGGAACTTCCTTATACTGGCTATTTGTTTACATGGTATAACTAGCAGGAAGCAAATAGTGCAGTCTAAAGTAAGTTGGATTATGTGGCATTAAACGTGGAATGGCTGCACTGCCACCCTAACTTTCAGGTGCAATTTTTAAATCCTTTGATTTCTAATCATTCTCCTATGAATGTATCGGTCATGAGGATTTGAGCCTATGGAGGGTCAGTTTAAGTTTTTGAACTTTTGACTGGAAGATTATCAGTTTAATTAATATGTTGAAAGGGCCCTGCTATTAGGTGGCAGGGGATGTAAGATGTCCAACTAGTTAAAAAGCTTTAACGTATAAAGCAGGAGTTTAAGCCATTGAACAAGGTGAATTATGCCAATATCCAGTTTAAAGTGTGTGAAGCCAAGATGAGCCTATCCCAAGTCCAAAGCAATTTGGATGGCAAAAGAAAGAACAAAATTGTAATCCAATTTAAGAAGGAAGCTCGGGTTTCTTTATGGAAATTCTTAAAAGCTGAAAATAGCTAGTTGAGACATAAGGCTAAGTTGACTTGGTTGAAAGAAGTCGATCCAAACATTTTTTTTTTTTATATGAAGATGCAGCAGCGACAGGCTAAAGCTAGGATTTAGGAAGTGTAAGATGCTACTAGAATTATTAGAACCGGCCATTATAATATAGATGAGGCATCCCTGGACTCTATAAACAACTCTTGGGGACTAGGGATATTATTACTCAAAGGCTGGATGCTGAGCTTATTCAAAAGGGTCCATGTCATTATGATTCTAACTAGGATGAACTTTTAGGGTTGGTTAGTTTGGATAAGGTAAAGGTTGACATGTGGTCGATTCCTGTTAATAGCGCTTTAGGGCTTGATGGCTTTATGGCTAGGTTTTACAGAACCATTTGGGATAGGATTGGTTCCTTGATTTATTAAGTAGTTGCTGAATTTTTCTCTTTAGGGAAATTGCTAAAAGCTATCAATTCTACTAACTTGGTTTTGGTCAAAAAAAAAATCTAATGCATTCAAGTGGGTGACTTCAGGCCAATAGTTTGCTATAATGTAATTTATAAATGCTTGACCAAGGTGCTTACTAATCACCTAAAGAACTTTTTGGATTCCCTTATTAGCCCTTTACAGGCGGCCTTCATTTTCAGGGGTGCAATTTTAGAAAATATTCTATTAGGAAATGAGCTCTTAAAGCATTATTTGAGGAAATTTGTTTCCCCTAGGTGTGTGATTCAGTTAGATATAAAAAAGGCTAATGACTCAATTGGCTGGTAATTGTTAAAGAATGCCTTATTAGCTTTGAGATTTCCTCCTAGGTTAGTCTCATTGATTATGGCTTGCGTATCTTCTCCTATGTACTTCATCTATATCAATGGCTCTTCTAAAGGATTTTTTAAAGGTGCAAAAGAGCTTTGCCAAGTTGATTAGGTGAGATGTTTTTTCATTGTGCCTTGAAGTTGTAGAAGGAAAAGGCGTTCTATTTTCACCCAAAATGTTTCAAGCAGTGCATCTCCCATTTAACATTTGCTGATGATCTTTTATTGCTCTGTAGGGGTGAGAAAGGGTCTATTGAGGTTTTATGGCAATATGTTCTTTAGTTTACATCGTTATCTAGTTTGAGGCCAAGCTAAAAAAAGACGTACATATACTTTGGTGGTGTTGATTAAGTTGTGAAGCTTGACATTCTAAGTTGCTTGAATTTTAAAAAAAGGCAACATTCTTTTCCGATATCTAAGGGTGCCAATCAGTTCCGTTTGGCCTAGGATTTTTTATTATGATGGGCTGATAAATAAAATTACTAATAGAATAGATGCTTGGGGCCTAAACATCTCCCTTATGCAATAAGGTGGTAATTGGTGCAATTTGTGCTTCAGAGTTTCTTTGTTCACTATATGTCTGTTTTTGCTTTGCCTGAGGGAGTTATGAATCAGATCAAAGCCAATTGTTGATCCTTTTTCTAGAAGGGGACCTTCTCTTCAACCTGTAGACCTCAGATAGCTTGGAGCAAAATTTTAGCTCCTAAAAAAGAGGGGGGCTTAGGTGCTAAGCAACTTTAGAACTAGAACAAAGCCTTTTTGTAGCGTTTATTATGGCTATCCACTCTAATAAAGGTTCACTGTAGGTGAAGTGGGTACATAGTTACCACTTAAAAAGCCGAGAAGTGTGGGGAACTGGAAGATCTTGACTGACTCCTCTATTTGGCAGGCTCTCTTGAAAGTGAGGACAGTGTTTTGTAGGACAATAGGTTCAATTGATCTTGCCAAAACTTTTATGGATTCCTCTGTCACTCTAGCTAATCTGCAACAACGTGCATATGAGTTGCTTCGATCTAAATATATTTGTGCTGGATGGTACAGATTAGGCTGGGAACCAATAACTGCCCTTAAATCCAACTTGCTCTTTAGGCAAGTCATGCATAGAGCTTTCCCTGTGCAGTCTAAGCTGAAGACTTGGGAATCTCTTTAGTGAGCCATTGTTTCTTATGTGAAAAGGATGAGGAATCCTTAGACCACATTTTTTTCTCATGTCCTTTCTCATTCTTGGTGTGGAACATTATGGCTTCTTATACTCAGTTCGTTTTAACTTAAGTTAATTGACTTTAAAATAGATTATTTTTATTCTTATGTATTTTTTAGCCGAAACTAATTTTAATTAAAATTCAATAGTATTTCTAGTTCAAGGTATTAAAAAAAAATCATAAAAAATTTAACAACATCATGAAAATTTACTTTTAAATGGAGTATTGCATCTCCATAATATTGGCTTTCAAATAAAATTGATTTTAGATTAAAAAAAATATAAAAATAAAAATAAATTAGTTGACTTAAGTTAAAATAAATTAACTTTAATCACAAGTGAGTAATAGGTGGGACGGAATCTGTTAGTGGTGAAGGATTTATTCTGATTTAAGGCAAACATCTTATTCGGAGAGTTAAATGAGTTGGGTTTCTTGCTGTTGCGCACCATTTATGGCTAGAAAGGAATGCACGATGTCACAGTAAGTCAAGGAGTGCTGAGTGGGTAGCGAAGTGTATTAAAGTGGACCTATCTGTGCGCGTCTGTCTGGGACCCCTCTCCATCATCTGTTTACTTCTAGTTCGTGTAAAAACTTATTGGGTCTTTGAGATAATTTTGAGTCTCCCTGCCCCTGGGCATGCCCGGGTATATTTGTAATTGAGGTTTGTGCTTTTATGGATTTTTTGCCTTTTCCTCTTATTTATCAATGCAACAAAAAACAAGTTTATGTCCATCGAAAAAACAAGTTATTTTACTATAACGTGATGGTCCCTAGGCTTTTATCTTCTGTTTGGTGTTTTTTTTTTCTATGGAATCTTCTTTTTGGTGTTTTGTATTTCGTATATCAATCAAAAGTAATACACAAATCGTCCAAAAAGCCTCTCACTTACTTTTCTTAGGAGATAAATATTAATCTGTCATTTTTTAGGGGTCTGTTCATATTATTAGTGTCCAACCAAAGAAACTGAGAAGTGCGAAACAGACAAGAGAGAAAAAAAGATTCCATAGGAATGGATGACCAAATGCAAGTTTCCAACCGATGCACTAAGGATAGACGAAGAAAATTCAACATTCCGCCGTCGAATCTAGTATAAGACTAAGACTTCAACCCGCAGAGAATGAGAAAACTGAACTCACCACTCCCAAAGTCAATATAAATGGAACGAAGCAAGATCATTCTAATGGAGAAAAGGCTATATGAGGCAAGCGTTAAGGGAGACGTGAGTTCCTTAAACCAGTTAATGCAAGAAGATGCGCTTGCTCTGGCTCGGGCCTCAGCCACTTGCTTCGACGAAACACCCCTTCACGTTGCTGCCATGCTCGGCCACACAGATTTCGCGGGTGCCCTTCTCAATCACAGGCCGGGGCTTGCCTCAGAGCAGGACTCTAGAGGACTTTCGGCTCTCCACTTGGCTGCTGCCAATGGCTATGTGCATATGGTTGAGTTGCTGCTATTTGTGGACTCTGATATGTGCCTCGCCAAGGACGAAGATGGCAGGACGGCTTTGGATATGGCAGTGATGAAGGGTAGGGCCCGTGTTGTGGAGGAGCTGGTTCGTGCCAGGCCTGAAATGGCTCGGTGCACGCTGGACCGTGGCGAGACACCCTTCTGCACTTGGCTACAAAACATAATAGACTAGAGACCATCAAAGCGTTGGTGGAACTGGGCAGGACATATGGGGCTGCTGAGCCTGAGAATGAGCAAGATCGTGATGGAAACACAGTCTTACATTTCGCGGCTTCACTGAAGCAGACTGAGGTAATTCTAGACTCTTCTGAAGATTGAAGTTTGCTTTTAAGCAGTCCAGA
This sequence comes from Aquilaria sinensis, assembly GCA_005392925.1. NCBI lineage: Eukaryota > Viridiplantae > Streptophyta > Magnoliopsida > Malvales > Thymelaeaceae > Aquilaria > Aquilaria sinensis. Next base: position 240,483 of record SMDT01003215.1, on the reverse strand, counting down.
TTTGAATCAGTAAGATCTGATTGTTACTCCCAACTGTTGCAGACCGTAAAGTATCTCGTCCACGAAACTGGAATACAAGTAAACGCAGAAAACAGGAATGGCCTTACAGCTTTGGACATTTTAGAAAACATGCCGAGGGATCTTAAAACCATGGAAATCCGAGAAGCCCTAGTGGATGCTGGAGCATTTTATTCCAAGAAAGATAAAACCCGGGCACCAAAACAAGTTGTATCGGCAACTGAAATACATCAGGCTGTTACCAATCCTCAGAGGGCCGAAAAGAAGCAAGAGAAATCAAAGTGCGACACGAACAGGGAGCTGCGCAACAATTGGTTGCAAGGACGAGCCGACGCACTGTTGGTGGCCGCATCAGTGATTGCAGCAATGGCATATCAAGCTGCACTTCAACCTCCTGGTGGTGTAAGTGATGGCGGTTCTGGCGAAGACAAGGCTGGAAAATCGCTATTGGCAATATATGATCCTGGTGCATATGTGGTATTTTGGGCAACAAACACGGTCTCTTTTATTTTTTCTATGAGCACAATGTTTCTGATCATAACTGGTTTGTCCCTCAAGAGTAGAGCTCTTGTCTCGATTTTAATGGCTGCAATGTGGCTGACTTTAACGTCCATGACCTTCAATTACGCCTTCGTAATGTATACCATCACACCAGGATCAATGCGTGGAATACTGGGACGATTGGAGTCCAGCAATTCAACTGGACCAGCAGGAAAGTCCAGCAATTCAACTGGACCAGCAGATGATTATGGAAGTTATGATTCTACAATTCCTGTCATTTTGGTATCAGTGCTGTATGGATGGGTACTCTTAGTTTGCATTGTGTTCTTAGTAAAACTAACGCGTGCCATCATATGGGTAATTAGGAAGCTTTGCAAAAAGAGAAAGAAGCGCTTCTTAAGGCAGCGCCTGCATCAGGGACAGCATGGTGTCTGAATGTAAATTTTTTTTCTTTATGCTCAGTGTAAACGGTCCTCAAGAATTATGGTCCCTGACTTCCTCTTCAATCTTCTGCATGAAACAAAGTTCAGTCTTTCAAATTGAACATTAGAATAAATCCTCTTCGTATCAAGAAATTAGCTGTCACAAAGCTATAGCTGCTAGCCTGCTTGTAACTAGTTGGCAACAGAAATAAGAAACAAACACGAGGTCTTTCAGATGATACACAAATTCTCATTCACAAAACAGGTATTATGGATTACAGAACAAGCTGTATACAGCAGCAGGAAGTGTTCTTACAAGTTACAGCTGTATTTTTCTGCTGACTAACAATTGTCCAAAAAAAAAAACACTAGCCGAAACCATTAACCTAGTAAAACTCCATCTCACAAGTTGGTTTCTCCGCATCCTACACTCTGTTTAGGCATAGTTTCTCTTTTTTCTCCTAAATAAAAGAAACCATTTCATGAATAATTTGATGCATCAATTTCTCAACGGGGCCACCACGGGGTGCACGAGATGTTTCTTCCATATATAAGAGCTAACTATTTCCATTTAGTCCCACCACGAGGTGCAAGTACAACATATATAGAGTACGTAATGAAGAAGAGATAAGTCCAGGTGTGTGTATTTGTGATAAATACAATGATAAGATAAAATCTATCTTAATCCCTAATATTGACCAGGCTCAGTCTTGAAACCAGCAAGATGTACTTCAGTGATTTTGAATTGAGGAATCCCCTCCCCTTCAGAAGAATTTCCTTCCTCTATTTTCTCCTTTGCCTCTTGTTGCACCACAACCTCAGAATCATCATCTTCTTTGCTCTTAGTATTTAACTCGGAAACGATACTGTATATTTTTGGCTTTGGTGGGACAAAGACTCTCTCCACTTGAATGAGAGCAAGCATTGGAGTACCTACTGCCTCGTAGTTTCTTAGAGGATCACGAAGCTGTACCATCAATGCCACAGTGAAGTTGTTCCCCAACAAACCACATCTTCTACCCCGTTTTTTATCTCCTTTTGACCCTCCACAAATGGAGTGCAAGGAGCTAGCATGATGAGCAGCAAGGATTCTAGAAGTCCTCTCACTTATTTGATCTTCATCACTGATTTCACCAGAGTCAAGTTTTATCCATTCATCAAGAGTTAGTGACAGGCCCATCAAACCATCAACATCATCAACATTTTCTTTGACCTCAAGTAATTGTAGCCCAGCAGTTCCCTCCAATCCAAGGGACCCACTGATGCTGATGCCCTTACCTTGGAGTGCAGACATATTGCCAACAGACTGTGTATTGATGTTCAAGGGTGCTTCTGTATCTGACATTCCAGATTGTATTCTCAAACCTTCCATAGAGAGCGCTTCGATTTTATCCATCGCAAAAGGAGCAAGATCTTCAAGGGAAACATAATCTGAGCTCATTTCATGGGTTGAGGATGAAATAGTCTTCTTTGGTTTCCGTCCAGATGAACTGCCTTCAACTTTGTCTAGTCCATGAAATATATATCTCCCGACCTCAGTTTCATGCTGCAGATATTGCCTGCATCAAGCAAAAAGTATATGTAATTTCCCCAAAATTACTCACGCAATGGCAGTTTGTGGAACTGCGTGCACAATGATAGAAAAACAAGACCTACAAACCTCTCAGGTCCCCCAAGACTTGGAGCAGCTTCCCATGCTACTTGTTCTATTGTCTTCCCAGTTATGTCTTCTAGAGGCATTAACTTGTTTGCCTGCATAGAGAGTTTCTCAATTCCAACTGAAGCAAGTCGCTGTAGTATCTCCATTGTACCAGAACCCATTTCTGCAGGCACCACAACTGGACTAGAAACCTGCATGATCAGGCTCCCACCACTCTTTGCATCGCTGAAAAGCGAGGGATTCATAGACCGCAGGAAACCTCCATTCTTAGTCTGAAGGAATGGGCCCAGACCTTCTCCAAGGGGAGGCAGCTCAGTAGGCAATTCATGAGGCAAATCAAGTGGACTACTGAATCCATCAGATTTGTCAGGTGGAGAGTGTTGAAAAGCTTTCTCATTCAATCCCCACTCACGCATTAAAGCCTCTGTCTCCACATCTTCCAAAATTTTAGCTCGATTCTTGCTCATCAAATGAGTGTCCCTCCGATGTTCCTGCTCAGCAGCTTGAATAAAAGATGACAAATCAAAATCCTCGTACACATTCCCCAAAGCGGATGAAGTGGATGTGTCATATCTGGATTCAACCTTTTCCTGGCAACCAATGCCAAAAACTGGTTGTTCCCATTCATCTTTGTCAAAATCAAATAATGAACAACCACCAGCTAGGACATCCTTCTCAAATTGCCTTAGCAGACGCTCCCTAGGGGACTCAGGTTCAGAGTCACCACTCAAGCTTAAAGGACTGTGTTCAATGCTCAGCATGTCCAAAAACTCAGTTGCCACACGTTCAGAAACATCATCCGCACCAAAAGATCCCCCCTTTTCATTTGTTTCACAATTTGTTGAAACCCCTGTGTAATCTTCCTGGAATTCTGGAGAATCTAGCACTTTCTCCAAGTTTGACACATTGTTTAAAGCTAACTCCAGTTCCTTCCTCAGTGATTCTTTTGAACAGTGACCATCTCTGGAACTGTCATTGGATATTGTCTGCAAATGTTTATTGTCAGTGCCATTATTTTGAGAAGGATGCTCAATAAATTGTTCAGAATTCACAACTATAGCGGGTTGAGTTTCCACAATCTGAGGAGTACCAGACCCTGATATAGCAGCATCCATTTCAGCTACTTCTACATCGTCCGTCTGTTTATCAGAAGATAATTTGATACCCTGTTCAGCAGAAGAAAACTCACTTTCTTGATGTTCATATTCTACATTGCCTTTACCTGATTCAGAAACCACATGTTGCAGTTTAATGGAGTCAATATATTCATTACGCATATCAAGTTCGGGCTTGCAATCAAATGAAGCATCCAACTTTTCTTGATCAAATTTTTTATATAGCAAATCTATTCTATTCTTTAATTGTGAAGGTTTCCCATTCTATTCTTTAACTGTTTAAAGATTGGTTGTACTGTTCACCTTCCTAACATGCGCCAATTATCAATATTGGATATTTCCTCTTGATATTGCTGAAATGGATGGAATATTTTTATAGTACCATGCTAGTTGTTAACCCTAAACAAGCTGTAAATATTTTGCTTGCAGAATTTTTAGTGCTGGGATTCTGTTATTTGGCAGGAGAGAACTGTGAAATAAATTTGTGTTAAATTTGATTCTATTGAAAATATGCTATGGTGATTTAACTATTGAACTGCAAACTGTTGTCATAATTGATCCTCCTGGTGAACTCAGGTCAAGGTCAAATCAATTACAATTTCTCAATGGTAGGTAAGGTTGAGTAATTGATTTTAGGTTTTGAGTTCAATTAGGGGCTAAACCAACAGTTCTTCCTATTTCAGATATGCGCTCAAAACCCTTATGTTGAACCTCATTTTACGACTCCATATGGGCAGAATGTTCAAGTACGTTCTAAACAAGCTGGCTGCTTTTTCTTGTCGTTACTTTTTTCTTTCCCCCTTTTCTTTTCTTTTCTTTTCTTTTTAAATCATTTTTTATCTTTATTTTATTTTTTAAGTAGTCACTGTTCATTTAGTTGAATCTAATGTACAACTGTATCTGGAACTTGATTGAGCTTGGCCACAGATGGGATCCCAGCTGATGGGTTCAATTGCAAATCGGGTTCCATTGCCGTTTGATCTTGCAGAAGATAGGCCAATTTATGTCAACCCAAAACAATATCATGGAATTATGAGGAGAAGGCAATATCGTGCTAGGCTTGAGGCTCAAAACAAGCTTATCAAGAATCGTAAGGTATGTGAAATTTATTGACATCCATTTTCACGATGTAGCTGAATTGACGTTTTCGCAGTTGTATACATAATTGCAAGACTTTGTAACCAATAGAAAATCATTGGCCACATTGATGATAGTTATTGGTTATCCTTTTTTACATGACAAATATAGATTGCCATAAAATCTTACGATAAAGATATTTCATAGAGTTTCTGGAGGCTCTGTTTGCCTATGATTTTAGATGTACCTGGCTCTTGGTGCGTTTTTTAACACACATCCTTTTTGTTGATAGACATACCTGTTTCGATTTTCTGACTTTTTGTAATTAAATGTAACCATCTGTGTTCCTTCCCTTAAACAGCCATACCTTCATGAGTCGAGGCACCAACATGCGTTAAAAAGAGTAAAAGAATCTGGAGGACGGTTCCTCAGCACGAAGAAGCTCCAACAAGGTGGTTCAAATTCCTTATCCCATCTCCATTGTGAATCGGACCTCAATCTCTTCATGGCTGCTGACTGTGTCGGTTCAAGCACCCTCCCCTCTGGCACCACTAGTGCATCGGACAGTAACATCACATTACGGCTTCCGGAAGGTAGGTTTCTGGTCATTTCTCATTAACCAGGTGGGAGCATGTGAAGCAATATACGTGGTGTACTCGATGGAAATTAGCATTGTTCTTCTGCTGTCTGGTGTGACTCGAAGGCAAAGATGACTGGGAATTTTCGATTCACCAGTGAGGCAATTCATCCTTGGCTTTTGTTACCTTAACTTGTATGCTCTCCATGGTTTTATTTTTTTCCCTGTTCAGGAAAAAGGGTACATGAAAACCCATAGCTGTCTTCTGGTTTAGGTCATTCGGAACGTCTTATCATATCATCATCCTGTTTGCGCAAAGCCCTTCTCCTCGCTTGTTGATATCTGGAAAACGTGCATACTAATTTTGTTGCATCTCTCAACTTGATGATCTCATCCTGAAAGACTCTACTTTTAGGAATTTTCGTACCGATCCCCTCGACTTTTCCTGGTGGAGATTGGGAATCAAATTGAACCCGCCGGTCCTGATTACGGCTACTGGTTATTGTAGAAAAAAAAACGAAGGAATTGACCGGTAATGATTTACATCCAATTAGTTTTAATTTTATTTCTATTCTTATATTTTTTTTACTTGAAACTAATTTTATTTAAAAGATAATAATATGTAGATGTGATAATTTATTGAAAATATAATTTTTATAATTTTACAAAATATTTATAAACTTTTTTAGCTTAAGGTACTAAAAAAGAAAAATTCATAAAAATTTAATAACATTATAAAAATTTATTTTAAAATATATTACTGTATCTACATAATATTAAATTTTAAATAAAATTAATTTCAGATAAAAAAGATATAAAAGTAAAAATAAATTAATTGACTTTAAGTTATAAATTAGAACGAATTGATTCTTAGGATGTAGGGAAGGATAAAATAATATCTTACCCGCTAAGTTTAAAGTTTGTTTTAACTTAGGTCTCCTAGGCTAGGTTTCATCTTTTCCAATCGCATAACTGAATTTAGTGATTTTCTCATCTGCGCATCACTCAACCTTTTTTTTGAACCCTAAAAATAGTTCGAGACTAATCACTAATTTTTTTCTAACTCTTATGCGTCATGAGCAATAGATCACTTTGTTATTTAGTTGTAAAAGTACTCTCTTATAAATTTTAGTGGTAAATTTATCTCTTTTACCTATATTTGAACGATGTTACAAAATACAAGTAACAAAATAAAGAAATTTGAGGGATTCATTATGAGAGGAAGGGTAGGGATGCATTAACAGAAAATTAATTGTGATTTTCTAAAGTGGCGTAACTGGGAAAATGACGAATAGTAATGTAAAAAATACTAAGAATACAAATAGAAAAAAATATTATGCTATGTTCATTTGGCATTCATGCCAAGAATAAAAAACAAAAAAAAAAGGAAGAATACTAATGTAAAAGAAAAAAAAAAAAAAAGAGTACTTACGCTATGTCCAAGCTGCGTCATTCCTTAATGAGAGATAGTTTAACTGGGGTTTCTGTGACCACAAAAAGCAGTACCTTGAAAGGACTTCCAACCCAAAGCTTTGCTCAAGCATGACCTTAATCATGTTAGCTCTAATTTAGTTTCAATAACTTCGATTGAACTCTTTACTGAACAAAAGAACTTCAATTGAACTAATTTAAGAGGAGTGCTAGGGCAGCTGTTTTGACAGTTGTTCCAACAGTTTTCTCTTAATTTTCTAACATGTGGTATTTTTATTTAAGCAAAAGAAAGCAACTTGATAAACCGGTTAATTCAATTTCTTTTTACGCCACTCTCCCAACCAAACTTCTTTTTATCTCTTACCCCATTTCCAGTTACCAGCTCGCCGCACCTATCGCCACACCAGCTCCGAACTTTTGCATCTCACGATCGCCTTCCATCTTCCCCCACCTGTTGACCCTCCATCTCAGCCCATGGCTGGTCCGTCAAAGCTCTGCTCCTTGTTGCGTCTTTCGTCTGTTAAATCGAAACCCATTTTTCAGCTAGCTTGCGGAGGTGAGAGAACCACGGTAAATTCTTTCATTTCCGTCAAGCTTCTGAATCTCCTACCTGCAATCATAGTGCTGGTTCTGCTTTGGTTTTGATTTGCCTATGTTCTATTTTGGTTCTGTTTCTTGCATGCATTCCTCCAAATTGACAGCCCATAGCATCTCCGGCAGACCTCCGGCCACTGGCTTGACTGCCGTTGGTGAGATATCGGCTACACCGAAGCTTCAATCAGGGTCAGCCTCTTCCCCTAGCTCCCATCGCGATTTGCTCTGTTACCCGAATGCTATTTCTAATTCTAACTCCAAATTGGCATAACTCCATAATATGGCTCCATCTTTTATCCACATTTCACTTGAGTCCCAGCATTGTTATTTCACTAACTAGGCCATTGAAAAATTCCATGTTATTTTCCTTAGTTATTTCCATGTTTCTAGTAATTATTTGTTGTTAAAATATCTTGCACATTTGGGTGATTTATTTTGTTCTTTTGGTTTAGTTCTTTCTCTCTAGGTACTTCCCCTAGCAAGTTCACAGGTTTTAATCCAATTCTATTGCTTGATTTTTTTTTCATTTTTCCTTAGATGTATAGGTGTTTTCTCATCATTTGATTTTGTAGCAAAAAAATGATTCAAGGATATCTTGAAATGGCACTATATGTTTTGTGCATTCTCTTTGTGTTTATAAAGCTTATCCAAAATGTGCAACACTCCTTTGCTATGAAGAACGAAAACAGCACCTAAACTCCCAAACGAAGCGCTCCTTTAGCACTCCTCAAATAGTATTAATTTATTATTAATATTATATTAAATAGGATTGATACCTGTTTTACCCAGTTAAAGTTTTATGTGTTAAAACTAGTGCCACATGTCAAAAAATTAAGAGGAGACTATTGGAGCAACTGTCAAAGCAGCTGCCCCTAGCACTCCTCCTAATGTGATTAATTTGTCTCCTGAAATTCAAGGGGACAAATTCAATTATAGAATAGCAGTTAGACTTATAAAATAGTTAGAATGCCAGTTGGGCACGATTTTGAGAGTTAGGGGCTATTTGGGAACTAACTTCAATTGAACTAATTTGATTAATTTGTCTCCTGAAATTCAAGGGATAAATTCAATTATAGAATAGCAGTTAGACTTATGAAATAGTTGGAATGCCAGTTGGGCATGATTTGGAGAGTTAGGGGCTGTTTGGGAACTAACTTTAGTTTAGGGGTATAAAGGTCATATTTATGATAGCTTTGGGTCCAACTGGGGATTTTAGCCCACTATAACAGCTCGAAATTTCCAGCCAATTCTGCTTGAGCTAAGACGACCTAAGTCCTCCTTTTTTTTTTTTTAATTTTATTTTTTCATTTGAGTCAATGAGTGGGTCAGCTTTCCTTTAATTTAAAACTTACCTCAATCTTCCCATATTTACAAATTATGTGAGAATGAAAACATTCTAGATCAGAATGAAAATATTTATAAAGTTGTTAGAACGTAACTTAGTTAAAATGAAAACATTCCGTATCACACCTTTATCTCTGTCATACCCACCCCATGAGAGCCACGATCTTACCCCAAAACCATGGCTCTCCCTTCAATTTCCAAATTGGCTCCAAGGACAAATCTTCCCCTTCGCCATGCCACCGATCAACCAACCAACAACTGGGCTAGCACGAGCCGGTTGATCCGCACTGGTAATTGAAAAAACTTGCAAAAGCGAAGCGGATGCCATCCGGCTTGGAATTCGGCAGTCGCAATCAAAGCACCGTCATAGAGGATTGAAATAGTGGCGGAGGAGTAGTAGGCGGGGCGGCGAAGGCATTAGGGTTGCTGATGTGAACAGTGAATATAATCTCGCTCTCGATGATTGCGGGCAAGGCTTGAGGGAGGTGAGACAGATAGAAACCATGCAGGATGAAGGGTGCTTAGGCTTTGCGAAGATGAGGGCCGTCACTGCGGTGGTCATCGTAGCTCAGATGAATGCAGAGGTCCACTTTCAAAACAACTCTTATGTCTGATTTGTTTGACTGAGGAAAGGCAGGAGACAGGTGGAATGATATAGTTTGTAAATAGGGAAAATTACAAAAAATTTCCTGTAGTTTGGTTTAACTTACACTTTGACCCAATTATTTTCAAAAACCTATAATTTACCCCTTATTTGCTTTACAGTATCCGACAACAACTTCTGAAACCCTAATTTAAGTTATCTAATAATAATGTTTTAGTAATTTTAAGATTTTTGATATTTTTTTCACAGTCAACCGACCTTTAAAAAATACTGATATGTATTTATAACGAGAAAAATATATTTATAGAAATGAAAAACTGATAATTTAAAATGTGTATTAACTATAAAAAAAATTAAAGAGATTGAAATTATTAAAAAATGACTATCATATAGTTTAAATACAGTTTTAAAAGTTGTTACTAGATAATATAAAAAATTTAAGGGGCAAAGTATGAGTTTCTAAAAATAAAAGGGGTAAACTACAGGTTATGGCATATCTCAAAAGAGTAATTATAAATCTCCTTCGGAGAATATTGAAGTTGGTTTCAATTAGAAGACTTTGACCCGGTGAAACGAAAAAGGCACAACTTAAGATGGACTTTAACTATGTTTGCGCTGGTGACCAGTGAGGAGTGCATGTAGAATTATACTATCAAAGATTTTATTTATTTTTTCTGAGAAGTGATCATGGAATTTTTCGAAGTATTTATTAGTTACTAGGACATATACTATCTTCGTCTCATGTTCTTTGCACCATTTGATTTTTTATATAGTTTAACTTGAACTTATTCTTATTAGTATTTATTAGAAAAAATTTTAAAAAAATATATTTAGAAACTATATATCTTGATTTATCGTTCTTATATAAAATTTTTTTATTTATATATTAAAATTTTAAAAATAAAAAATTACAGATTAATTGCTAAAAAGTAAATGGTGTAAAGAATATGGGATGAAAGGAGTACAAAATTACATTGGAAGTATTTTTTTCACACAAATTTTCTTACCTACACGAGTTTCAAATAACATGACTATAATAAAATAGTGGAGGGTGTAAGGTTTTTGAAAAAAGTGCTAGAAAGTTATTTATCACTGCAGATAAGAGCTTCTGTGTGTGTTAGGGTTTTGCACCACCTTTCATGGCAGGGAGTTGAATTGATCCTGGTAGTGATGGCTCATAAACGAGGTTGGCCGCATAAAAAGTATATATCTCGTTTGATTTCTAAAGAGGTTTTGGAGTAACTTGCTGAATTGGAAAAGTTTTTGTCAGAGGAGCAATTTATTTAGTCAAATGCCAAAGTTGAGCCGTTATTGGATTGGGCTTCCTAGGTTGAGCACGACGACAAGGGAATGATGTGGAGCAGGAGGAGCAAGAAGCCCTAGAAGCAGAGCCACCTAAGAGGTTATATAGCAATATTTTGGCTAACAATCAGTGCCTGTATAATGGTCTTAAGTTGCATTTTCTTTCTTAGGAGAATGATGACCCAGTTGAAATCGAGACTAATGGCATTGAATATGAGATTAAGCACCAGGTGAATAGCCTTGTGGGTTATCTTGTTGGGAGTCCAACAAGCTTTACTCAAGTAAAGAAGTTTATGGATGAGAACTAGGCATCGATTGACATTGCAAAACTAGATATCTCCTCTTATCCTTCAGGCTAGTTTGTTTTCTATTTTCCACATTTTGTAGATTGTGATAATGTTTTGAGTAAGGAGGCATGGCACATGGGTGTTCAACCATGGGTTTTCAGGCATTGGACTATGAACTTTAACATTCATAAGGAGGATCGTCAAAGGCCCTAGTGTGAGTTCAAATGAAGTGCCCTACGGTTGTATCGAATTCTAAGGCATTTAATAAGATTGCTAGTAGAGTTGGAAAACTAATTGTTATTGATAAACTTATAGCTACAAAGGACCAAATTGCTAATGCTCATGTTTTGATTGAGGTGGATCTGGCAAAGCCTTAAATTAAGTTTAAGGTGCCAAATGAGCTTCAGGTTAATGTTTTATTCTTCTATGAGAAGCTACCTAAGCATTGTTCTTAGTGTTCTATTGTTGGTCACAACTTGGAGAATTGCTTTAAGAAAGATGGAGGGAACAATCCAGTGACACTGAAGCAAATTTGGCTCCCTAAGCAGCAGCTACAGCCACCTACTGAACAGCTGCCACTGGGGGCTTAGGTTCTAGTGAAGATTGCTGAGGAGGTTAAAAGGGATGCTCATACTGCCTTCACTCCTAAGCAAGCTCCAAAATTGAATATGAGTAAGATTGAAACTGAAAAGCTGATAGTTAACTTATTTAACAGGTTTCAGGCTTTCGGCAAGAAAGAAGATAAGAAATGGGCTACAGTTATAAGTACTAGCTTAGTTTCTAAGTAGGGTAGCCAAACATGAGCCTTAAAGAGCATGATGGATAAAGGTGTTGCCTCTTCTAATACTAAGAAATGATTTTAGTAGCTTGGAATGTAAAGGGTTGTAGCAAACCTCTTAAAATTTTTTGGATTTTCAAATTTGCTTCTGTAATTAAGGTTTAGATTTTGGCTATCTTAGAAAACAAAATCAAAGACTCAAAATTTACTGAGCTGGCTAGATGTTGGCAAGGGGATTGGAGTTTTGTAGCAATCATACAGTCTATAGAAATGGTAGAATTATTGTGATATGGAGGCTTGAAGTCAAATTGCACTTAGCTGATTTTCTAAGCAATAGATCATTATTAAGATCAGGGTTTACCATGATTTAGATCTAGTATGCACATTTTTTTATGCCTTCTACTCAGAGCATGATCGGAAGTCTTTATGGAACGATCTAAGGTGCCAAAATGTTCAAAGCCCATGGCTTATTCTGGGAGATTTTAATGTTGTGCATTGGAAGTCTGAACATGAGAGTTATCATTTAGTTACTGACTAGGAGATCACTAACATCAATAATTGTTTTGATGATTTGGGCTTGGAGGAACTTCCTTATACTGGCTATTTGTTTACATGGTATAACTAGCAGGAAGCAAATAGTGCAGTCTAAAGTAAGTTGGATTATGTGGCATTAAACGTGGAATGGCTGCACTGCCACCCTAACTTTCAGGTGCAATTTTTAAATCCTTTGATTTCTAATCATTCTCCTATGAATGTATCGGTCATGAGGATTTGAGCCTATGGAGGGTCAGTTTAAGTTTTTGAACTTTTGACTGGAAGATTATCAGTTTAATTAATATGTTGAAAGGGCCCTGCTATTAGGTGGCAGGGGATGTAAGATGTCCAACTAGTTAAAAAGCTTTAACGTATAAAGCAGGAGTTTAAGCCATTGAACAAGGTGAATTATGCCAATATCCAGTTTAAAGTGTGTGAAGCCAAGATGAGCCTATCCCAAGTCCAAAGCAATTTGGATGGCAAAAGAAAGAACAAAATTGTAATCCAATTTAAGAAGGAAGCTCGGGTTTCTTTATGGAAATTCTTAAAAGCTGAAAATAGCTAGTTGAGACATAAGGCTAAGTTGACTTGGTTGAAAGAAGTCGATCCAAACATTTTTTTTTTTTATATGAAGATGCAGCAGCGACAGGCTAAAGCTAGGATTTAGGAAGTGTAAGATGCTACTAGAATTATTAGAACCGGCCATTATAATATAGATGAGGCATCCCTGGACTCTATAAACAACTCTTGGGGACTAGGGATATTATTACTCAAAGGCTGGATGCTGAGCTTATTCAAAAGGGTCCATGTCATTATGATTCTAACTAGGATGAACTTTTAGGGTTGGTTAGTTTGGATAAGGTAAAGGTTGACATGTGGTCGATTCCTGTTAATAGCGCTTTAGGGCTTGATGGCTTTATGGCTAGGTTTTACAGAACCATTTGGGATAGGATTGGTTCCTTGATTTATTAAGTAGTTGCTGAATTTTTCTCTTTAGGGAAATTGCTAAAAGCTATCAATTCTACTAACTTGGTTTTGGTCAAAAAAAAAATCTAATGCATTCAAGTGGGTGACTTCAGGCCAATAGTTTGCTATAATGTAATTTATAAATGCTTGACCAAGGTGCTTACTAATCACCTAAAGAACTTTTTGGATTCCCTTATTAGCCCTTTACAGGCGGCCTTCATTTTCAGGGGTGCAATTTTAGAAAATATTCTATTAGGAAATGAGCTCTTAAAGCATTATTTGAGGAAATTTGTTTCCCCTAGGTGTGTGATTCAGTTAGATATAAAAAAGGCTAATGACTCAATTGGCTGGTAATTGTTAAAGAATGCCTTATTAGCTTTGAGATTTCCTCCTAGGTTAGTCTCATTGATTATGGCTTGCGTATCTTCTCCTATGTACTTCATCTATATCAATGGCTCTTCTAAAGGATTTTTTAAAGGTGCAAAAGAGCTTTGCCAAGTTGATTAGGTGAGATGTTTTTTCATTGTGCCTTGAAGTTGTAGAAGGAAAAGGCGTTCTATTTTCACCCAAAATGTTTCAAGCAGTGCATCTCCCATTTAACATTTGCTGATGATCTTTTATTGCTCTGTAGGGGTGAGAAAGGGTCTATTGAGGTTTTATGGCAATATGTTCTTTAGTTTACATCGTTATCTAGTTTGAGGCCAAGCTAAAAAAAGACGTACATATACTTTGGTGGTGTTGATTAAGTTGTGAAGCTTGACATTCTAAGTTGCTTGAATTTTAAAAAAAGGCAACATTCTTTTCCGATATCTAAGGGTGCCAATCAGTTCCGTTTGGCCTAGGATTTTTTATTATGATGGGCTGATAAATAAAATTACTAATAGAATAGATGCTTGGGGCCTAAACATCTCCCTTATGCAATAAGGTGGTAATTGGTGCAATTTGTGCTTCAGAGTTTCTTTGTTCACTATATGTCTGTTTTTGCTTTGCCTGAGGGAGTTATGAATCAGATCAAAGCCAATTGTTGATCCTTTTTCTAGAAGGGGACCTTCTCTTCAACCTGTAGACCTCAGATAGCTTGGAGCAAAATTTTAGCTCCTAAAAAAGAGGGGGGCTTAGGTGCTAAGCAACTTTAGAACTAGAACAAAGCCTTTTTGTAGCGTTTATTATGGCTATCCACTCTAATAAAGGTTCACTGTAGGTGAAGTGGGTACATAGTTACCACTTAAAAAGCCGAGAAGTGTGGGGAACTGGAAGATCTTGACTGACTCCTCTATTTGGCAGGCTCTCTTGAAAGTGAGGACAGTGTTTTGTAGGACAATAGGTTCAATTGATCTTGCCAAAACTTTTATGGATTCCTCTGTCACTCTAGCTAATCTGCAACAACGTGCATATGAGTTGCTTCGATCTAAATATATTTGTGCTGGATGGTACAGATTAGGCTGGGAACCAATAACTGCCCTTAAATCCAACTTGCTCTTTAGGCAAGTCATGCATAGAGCTTTCCCTGTGCAGTCTAAGCTGAAGACTTGGGAATCTCTTTAGTGAGCCATTGTTTCTTATGTGAAAAGGATGAGGAATCCTTAGACCACATTTTTTTCTCATGTCCTTTCTCATTCTTGGTGTGGAACATTATGGCTTCTTATACTCAGTTCGTTTTAACTTAAGTTAATTGACTTTAAAATAGATTATTTTTATTCTTATGTATTTTTTAGCCGAAACTAATTTTAATTAAAATTCAATAGTATTTCTAGTTCAAGGTATTAAAAAAAAATCATAAAAAATTTAACAACATCATGAAAATTTACTTTTAAATGGAGTATTGCATCTCCATAATATTGGCTTTCAAATAAAATTGATTTTAGATTAAAAAAAATATAAAAATAAAAATAAATTAGTTGACTTAAGTTAAAATAAATTAACTTTAATCACAAGTGAGTAATAGGTGGGACGGAATCTGTTAGTGGTGAAGGATTTATTCTGATTTAAGGCAAACATCTTATTCGGAGAGTTAAATGAGTTGGGTTTCTTGCTGTTGCGCACCATTTATGGCTAGAAAGGAATGCACGATGTCACAGTAAGTCAAGGAGTGCTGAGTGGGTAGCGAAGTGTATTAAAGTGGACCTATCTGTGCGCGTCTGTCTGGGACCCCTCTCCATCATCTGTTTACTTCTAGTTCGTGTAAAAACTTATTGGGTCTTTGAGATAATTTTGAGTCTCCCTGCCCCTGGGCATGCCCGGGTATATTTGTAATTGAGGTTTGTGCTTTTATGGATTTTTTGCCTTTTCCTCTTATTTATCAATGCAACAAAAAACAAGTTTATGTCCATCGAAAAAACAAGTTATTTTACTATAACGTGATGGTCCCTAGGCTTTTATCTTCTGTTTGGTGTTTTTTTTTTCTATGGAATCTTCTTTTTGGTGTTTTGTATTTCGTATATCAATCAAAAGTAATACACAAATCGTCCAAAAAGCCTCTCACTTACTTTTCTTAGGAGATAAATATTAATCTGTCATTTTTTAGGGGTCTGTTCATATTATTAGTGTCCAACCAAAGAAACTGAGAAGTGCGAAACAGACAAGAGAGAAAAAAAGATTCCATAGGAATGGATGACCAAATGCAAGTTTCCAACCGATGCCCTAAGGATAGACGAAGAAAATTCAACATTCCGCCGTCGAATCTAGTATAAGACTAAGAACTTCAACCCGCAGAGAATGAGAAAAGTGAACTCACCACTCCCAAAGTCAATATAAATGGAACGAAGCAAGATCATTCTAATGGAGAAAAGGCTATATGAGGCAAGCGTTAATGGAGACGTGAGTTCCTTAAACCAGTTAATGCAAGAAGATGCGCTTGCTCTGGCTCGGGCCTCAGCCACTTGCTTCGACGAAACACCCCTTCACGTTGCTGCCATGCTCGGCCACACAGATTTCGCAGGTGCCGTTCTCAATCACAGGCCGGGGCTTGCCTCAGAGCAGGACTCTAGAGGGCTTTCGGCTCTCCACTTGGCTGCTGCCAATGGCTATGTGCATATGGTTGAGTTGCTGCTATTTGTGGACTCTGATATGTGCCTCGCCAAGGACGAAGATGGCAGGACGGCTCTGGATATGGCAGTGATGAAGGGTAGGGCCCGTGTTGTGGAGGAGCTGGTTCGTGCCAGGCCTGAAATGGCTCGGTGCACACTGGACCGTGGCGAGACCCTTCTGCACTTGGCTACAAAACATAATAGACTAGAGACCATCAAAGCGTTGGTGGAACTGGGCAGGACATATGGGGCTGCTGAGCCTGAGAATGAGCAAGATCGTGATGGAAACACAGTCTTACATTTCGCGGCTTCACTGAAGCAGACTGAGGTAATTCTAGACTCTTCTGAAGATTGAAGTTTGCTTTTAAGCAGTCCAGATTTGAATCAGTAAGATCTGATTGTTACTCCCAACTGTTGCAGACCGTAAAGTATCTCGTCCACGAAACTGGAATACAAGTAAACGCAGAAAACAGGAATGGCCTTACAGCTTTGGACATTTTAGAAAACATGCCGAGGGATCTTAAAACCATGGAAATCCGAGAAGCCCTAGTGGATGCTGGAGCATTTTATTCCAAGAAAGATAAAACCCGGGCACCAAAACAAGTTGTATCGGCAACTGAAATACATCAGGCTGTTACCAATCCTCAGAGGGCCGAAAAGAAGCAAGAGAAATCAAAGTGCGACACGAACAGGGAGCTGCGCAACAATTGGTTGCAAGGACGAGCCGACGCACTGTTGGTGGCCGCATCAGTGATTGCAGCAATGGCATATCAAGCTGCACTTCAACCTCCTGGTGGTGTAAGTGATGGCGGTTCTGGCGAAGACAAGGCTGGAAAATCGCTATTGGCAATATATGATCCTGGTGCATATGTGGTATTTTGGGCAACAAACACGGTCTCTTTTATTTTTTCTATGAGCACAATGTTTCTGATCATAACTGGTTTGTCCCTCAAGAGTAGAGCTCTTGTCTCGATTTTAATGGCTGCAATGTGGCTGACTTTAACGTCCATGACCTTCAATTACGCCTTCGTAATGTATACCATCACACCAGGATCAATGCGTGGAATACTGGGACGATTGGAGTCCAGCAATTCAACTGGACCAGCAGGAAAGTCCAGCAATTCAACTGGACCAGCAGATGATTATGGAAGTTATGATTCTACAATTCCTGTCATTATGGGATTAGTGCTGGATGTATGGGTACTCTTAGTTTGCATTGTGTTCTTAGTACGACTAACGCGTGCCATCATATGGGTAATTAGGAAGCTTTGCAAAAAGAGAAAGAAGCCCTTCTTAAGGCAGCGCCTGCATCAGGGACAGCATGGTGTCTGAATGTAAATTTTTTTTCTTGATGCTCAGTGTAAACGGTCCTCAAGAATTATGGTCCCTGACTTCCTCTTCAATCTTCTGCATGAAACAAAGTTCAGTCGTTCAACTTGAACATTAGAATAAATCCTCTTCGTATCAAGAAATTAGCTGTCACAAAGCTATAGCTGCTAGCCTGCTTGTAACTGGTTGGCAACAAAAATAAGAAACAAACACGAGGTCTTTCAGATGATACACAAATTCTTATTCACAAAACAGGTATTATGGATTACAGGAAGTGTTCTTACAACTGTATTTTTCTGCTGACTAACAATTGTCCAAAAAAAAAAAAAAATACACTAGCCGAAACCATTAACCTAGTAAAACTCCATCCCACAAGTTGGTTTCTCCGCATCCTACACTCTGTTTAGGCATAGTTTCTCATCTTTTGCCTAAATGAAAGAAACCATTTCATGAATAATTTGATGCATGAATTTCTCAATGGGGCCACCACGAGGTGCACGAGATGTTTCTTCCATATATAAGAGCTAACTATTTCCATTTAGTCCCACCACGAGGTGCACGAGATGAAATGCTCCACAAGCTGTTAACTGGCTGCTCCTTGGTTGTAGAAACCGCCTTTGACTTCAATAATGGATGCTTCTCACTCTTTCCCATACCATTTGCAACCAACCACCGGGAACCAGACTGTTGCTGTGTTTTGGTGCCCCAGAAGCTCTTTTGACCAGGCTCAGTCTTGAAACCAGCAACATGTACTTCAGTGATTTTGAATTGAGGAATCCCCTCCCCTTTAGAAGGATTTTCTTCCTTTATTTTCTCCTTTGCCTCTTGTTGCACCACAACCTCAGAATCATCATCTTCTTTGCTCTTAGTATTTAACTCGGAAACGATACTGTATATTTTTGGCTTTGGTGGGACAAAGACTCTCTCCACTTGAATGAGAGCAAGCATTGGAGTACCTACTGCCTCGTAGTTTCTTAGAGGATCACGAAGCTGTACCATCAATGCCACAGTGAAGTTGTTCCCCAACAAACCACATCTTCTACCCCGTTTTTTATCTCCTTTTGACCCTCCACAAATGGAGTGCAAGGAGCTAGCATGATGAGCAGCAAGGATTCTAGAAGTCCTCTCACTTATTTGATCTTCATCACTGATTTCACCAGAGTCAAGTTTTATCCATTCATCAAGAGTTAGTGACAGGCCCATCAAACCATCAACATCATCAACATTTTCTTTGACCTCAAGTAATTGTAGCCCAGCAGTTCCCTCCAAACCAAGGGACCCACTGATGCTGATGCCCTTACCTTGGAGTGCAGACACATTGCCAACAGACTGTGTATTGATGTTCAAGGGTGCTTCTGTATCTGACATTCCAGATTGTATTCTCAAACCTTCCATAGAGAGCGCTTCGATTTTATCCATCGCAAAAGGAGCAAGATCTTCAAGGGAAACATAATCTGAGCTCATTTCATGGGTTGAGGATGAAATAGTCTTCTTTGGTTTCCGTCCAGATGAACTGCCTTCAACTTTGTCTAGTCCATGAAATATATATCTCCCGACCTCAGTTTCATGCTGCAGATATTGCCTGCATCAAGCAAAAAGTATATGTAATTTCCCCAAAATTACTCACGCAATGGCAGTTTGTGGAACTGCGTGCACAATGATAGAAAAACAAGACCTACAAACCTCTCAGGTCCCCCAAGACTTGGAGCAGCTTCCCATGCTACTTGTTCTATTGTCTTCCCAGTTATGTCTTCTAGAGGCATTAACTTGTTTGCCTGCATAGAGAGTTTCTCAATTCCAACTGAAGCAAGTCGCTGTAGTATCTCCATTGTACCAGAACCCATTTCTGCAGGCACCACAACTGGACTAGAAACCTGCATGATCAGGCTCCCACCACTCTTTGCATCGCTGAAAAGCGAGGGATTCATAGACCGCAGGAAACCTCCATTCTTAGTCTGAAGGAATGGGCCCAGACCTTCTCCAAGGGGAGGCAGCTCAGTAGGCAATTCATGAGGCAAATCAAGTGGACTACTGAATCCATCAGATTTGTCAGGTGGAGAGTGTTGAAAAGCTTTCTCATTCAATCCCCACTCACGCATTAAAGCCTCTGTCTCCACATCTTCCAAAATTTTAGCTCGATTCTTGCTCATCAAATGAGTGTCCCTCCGATGTTCCTGCTCAGCAGCTTGAATAAAAGATGACAAATCAAAATCCTCGTACACATTCCCCAAAGCGGATGAAGTGGATGTGTCATATCTGGATTCAACCTTTTCCTGGCAACCAATGCCAAAAACTGGTTGTTCCCATTCATCTTTGTCAAAATCAAATAATGAACAACCACCAGCTAGGACATCCTTCTCAAATTGCCTTAGCAGACGCTCCCTAGGGGACTCAGGTTCAGAGTCACCACTCAAGCTTAAAGGACTGTGTTCAATGCTCAGCATGTCCAAAAACTCAGTTGCCACACGTTCAGAAACATCATCCGCACCAAAAGATCCCCCCTTTTCATTTGTTTCACAATTTGTTGAAACCCCTGTGTAATCTTCCTGTAATTCTGGAGAATCTAGCACTTTCTCCAAGTTTGACACATTGTTTAAAGCTAACTCCAGTTCCTTCCTCAGTGATTCTTTTGAACAGTGACCATCTCTGGAACTGTCATTGGATATTGTTTGCAAGTGTTTATTGTCAGTGCCATTATTTTGAGAAGGATGCTCAATAAATTGTTCAGAATTCACAACTATAGCGGGTTGAGTTTCCACAATCTGAGGAGTACCAGACCCTGATATAGCAGCATCCATTTCAGCTACTTCTACATCGTCCGTCTGTTTATCAGAAGATAATTTGATACCCTGTTCAGCAGAAGAAAACTCACTTTCTTGATGTTCATATTCTACATTGCCTTTACCTGATTCAGAAACCACATGTTGCAGTTTAACGGAGTCAATATACTCATTATGGATATCAAGTTCAGGCTTGCAATCAAATGAAGCATCCAACTTTTCTTGATCAAATTTTTTATATAACAAATCTAAAGAACTTGCAAGCTTTGACCTTGATGCAGGCAAAATTTCATGAAGATCTTTTATTTGCTCGACAGAATAAGATGAGGTATTAGACTGGTTCTTAACCAAATTAGGAAGACTTCCAGTACGCCTTATGGTGGCCTTGTCATCATTTAGATCATATTTAGGTACTGATCTTATCGCACTCTGGTTTTTCAGCTTCATGTCTGACACACCGACTGATGCAGTAGAACTGTCTCCAACAACCATATACCCAAAACTAACATTCAATGTTGCACCACTAGCCTGTCCTGATAACTTGAAACTTGTAGTCCACTTCCCTGAGCTCTTCTCTTCCTCCAGTTCCTCCAATGTAAGAGGAAGCAACCTTGTGAGATCAACCCGATGCTTCCCCAGATCCAGTTCTGGCATTTCTAACACAGTAACATAGAGAAGGAAATGCTTTGCTTCATAGTTGGCAGAATGATGAGGTCCGCTCCTACTTCCATAAACTGAGCAGATGTGTCTCAATGTCTCTTCAAATTCAGCAGCTCCACCAGAAACCTTGACAGCACTGGTTGCTAAACCCAGATCCCGCCTCCTCCAGTGCACACAAAGACTAACGTCATCAAAACTTGGCCATAAACCAACAATGGAGTGGACTTGGAGAGAGAACGAACAAGTAAATCTACGGTGTCTAACAAAGGAAAAGGCTTTCAACGCCTTCCAATTCCATAAGGACTTCTTGTCTTTGCGGGAAGGATCCTCACTTGTGTTCCTATTCTTCGATTTGGACTCAATAAGGCCAGCTCTAAGAGGTGGTTTTTGTTGGGTAATACCGGTAGAATTTGAGGCCCTTTTGGCATTTCCATCTGAATAAAGAGCTTTGCTGATGGCTTGTATTTCGTTCAGCAACTTCTCATTACCTGCATCCTCACCACCATCCTTCCTAGCTTCAACCCGGGACATCATCTCTGTTCCAGAATCAGCATTAAAAAAACTTAAAAAACGTAAAAATGAAAAATAAGAGACACATCAAAATCTGAAAACTGAAGCCCTCTCTCTGTCCTCCCATCCACATACGCCGCAAGTCTCAAGAGTTCCTCCGAAGCAAGCATCAGAAAACAAACTAAAAGACGAATTCGAACAAAACCCAGAAATCAGAATTACCAGATAGGCCGTGAAAACTCTCCCCGCAAGAAATCTTAGATTATATGGTGCTGAATATTGTCTCTCTTTCTGTATCAATATAAGATATTCTTCAGATCAAACCCAAAACCAGAACATAAAACCTCTCTTCAACCCCCGCCCCCACCCCTCCACGAAAAAAAAAAAGACGAAAAGACCATGGGATGTCGATTTCTTACAAGATAGAGTTTCCGGTGTCCGAACCGCGCTCCCCTCGCCCAAATCGCTCTTGGAAATTGCCGCTGTCTTTCTTTTTCAGTACGATTTTCAAAGTTTCAAACCAACTACTAAAGGACAATAACTTGATCATATCCAGCGCATTTTCACTTTATGACCCTCAAATCTATTAAATATATTTATCACCCCCTCAACGTTCTTCTCCTGTCGTTTAACCCCCTGTTATGAAGTCCCAGTGTCATTGTTAATTTCTTCTTTTTTCAAAAATTCCCCATACTACTGTTAGTCTGTTACACCATCACCAGCCTCCAGTATCATGACACATGTTTCTTTTCTTTGGGTGGAATCATAACATATGCTACTCACTATTCTATCTTATCTTATTTTGGTGAAGCTAACACTTGTTGTACACTAGCTAGGGCGGATTTAGATGAAGTAGACATAAGCTTGAGCCCCTAAATAGTAGCAGTAGCATCATCATTAAACTGCGAATATATTTTGGCATCTCTTTAATATTGGCACAATTCCGTTGCAGGCGCAGGCTGGCGAGAGCAGGCGGAGCTTAGGAGGTGGTGGTCAAAATGACAGCAGGAATAGATTTCTAATGGGTAAAATGAAGGTTGTTAAAATTAAGATTCCATTTGAAACTTTCTGACTTTTTACAAATTATAGTGGTGGAATTGGATCGGAGTCATAATATTGTAATCATATAATCTAAGAGAATTGTTTTTTTATTTAAATTAAAAAATCTTAGTAAAATTTTAAGATTTATATTGGAATTTTGATAACCTATCATTATTAATAAACATGACTTGCGGAAAAGAGAAACCAGCGGTTTTTTGTTTTGGTCAGCGTGCTTACGCTTAGCTGGCCCATTTGCTATTTGGTTCTGGGAGATTTAATTATTTAAAAAATCAGTTATCGACAAACAGGCGGCGTTCAATTCTATTTCGCAAACACGTTAAACAACTGTGAGTTTTTATTTATTTTTTTTCAGGAAAAGAAAAACAGAGATGATATGCTTCGAATGATGGTTTTACTTGGTTATTGGTCTATTTAAGAACGATTTTTATAATTAATATTAAAATTTTAAATAATTTATTTAACAGTGAAAATAAAACCACTAAAACTAAAAGTTACCTTTTAATAGTTTTTTATCAAAATTCTAACTTGATTACCGGGCCATTATTTGATCGCTTGGTCGCTTATGACGGCCCAAGCCCATCCAAAAACGAGAAGCACGACTGTTGCTCTGGCATGGCAGGGTGTAGATCAAGAAATATATGCATGTTAACAACACAGCTGCGTTTATTAAATAATGTGCACATGAAAATCAGTACTCTATCCAGTTTATTCCATATCGATTATTAAACAATGTTCGAAATTAAAATATCACGTGCAAATTCATGTATATACTTCTCATTTATGAAAAGGTCTACCAAATTCGAACTCAATTTTGAAATAAATAAACAATGACATATACTATGAGGCGGAGAGTATATAAGAAAATGACTTACATGTAAAAGAAATGACATGTCCAAATACACTTTTATTCATCTACACAAGTTTGTTTGCTTCTATATAGAATTATATGTTTGTACATAACAAAAAGGAAAATCAAAGGAAGTTACACAAAAATTAAACAATAAAGTAAGTCTCCACTCTAATACTAAATTGAATATACATGATCAACTACCAGTTGGATTCTCCATGCAACAAATACCTTACATAGTTGATTGCCCAGAGAATAATAAATAGAGTCGTCCACATGAACCCGACCACGGGAGGCAGGAAAAATTATGCAACCCAAGGGGTTCAAAATAAAAGAATAAGAAGAAAGACAAACAGTCTAAGCCCTCTTCCTGCAAGAGATGCAACTATTTGGATGCCATAGCCGGCCATGTAAGACATCAACTCCTTGTTCCCGCAACTTCAAGCCGAAAACAAAGATGTGATCCCGATTTTTACGAGCAGCCCGGGTTAATGCAGACACGATTGAAGTGTCTGGCTACATCCATATGTACATGTAGCAGAACTATGATTGGAACGCAAGCTTCCCGAAGAGATTCACATTTCGTAAGCCGTGAACCTGAGTATCAGTCAGAGCGAGAAAGCAGGAAGCTGAAACCTGAATTGTCTCGGATTAGAGGTGGGGGTTCGATATCAGCAACTTCTACTTTTTGCATTGACTTGGAAATCTCATCTACCGTGAAGGGAATGCTGCGTTTGTGTTTCAAGTAAATGCGTTGGGGAAAATTATTCTGGTTGGTACTGCAGAAGTAAGAAAGGTTGACAAGTGAAGGTTTTTTAGCGCAGTACCTTGAGTCATCATCCAGCAGGAAAGAACTACTGACGGCATTGTTGGAGTCTTCCGTCATCATAACTCTCATGCTCGAAATGACCTAAAAGAATTAGAATTTTCTGAAATTAGATTTGCTATTTGCTATACATGAGGATGATGGAAATCCATGACGGGGGAAACTAACGTGTATTATCACCAATACAAATAAATAACTTAGAAATGCCATCCTGAGTTCACTTACTTCTGATGAAACGCTATGGGTCCCATATTTGTCATCCCAGTACATCGTACTGATTCTGTATATTTGCTGGACGCTGAGTACCTGAAGCAGAAAATATACATGAAGAATATTAGTAAAGTGACAGGAGACGATTTTTATTTTTACTTTCATTTAAAAGGAAAACAAAAAAAACAGACAGAAGTTTAACAAAAAGGGATGACTTACAGGGCACAGTTCTTTTGTAATTTCATTCAAGGTCTTTTTGGGCTTCTGATGAATGACCTGAATTATCGACAAACTCCATGTAAATACTGTAAGTTACAGTCAATTATGAAACAAGATTAGTGAGATCAAATCTTACCAGGAACCCAACAGCCTGCCTTATATGCTTCAGCTCATCCCATGCGGAACCAGTATACTGCACATAAGAAATTCCAGTGAACAAGAAGAAGGAAACAGCAGAACGGAATGATCACACACGTGAATTTCCACTCACTTCTTCTGTAGCTTCACAGCACCATTGCTCCAACTCAGCTAGACCTGCTTTCACATACTCCCCGTTGCTAAAGGAGCAACACTCACGTCGTAGGAGGAGACTGCAAAAAGGTATTCAACATAAGAAGCATGCAAGCGAACCTGAAAATGGTTTCAATTCACTGAACTGGCAGCAATAGAGAGACAATTGATATCAAATACCTGTTGAACAACTGAACATTGATGAAAGAGAATATCTGACTGAAAACCTTACAAACAAGGAATGGGGGTACCTGAAAACCAAAATGTTAATGTAAATCTGATCATTTCCAAGCATATTAAATCCTTGAATGTGTATTTGGAGATTGAAGGCTTACATAATTTGCTCTCATTGTGTTCAAGTAACTGTTTAACCTTTTCACTATGCTTTGCCAATGAGCAATTAAAGCTTGCTGCACAACAGCATTAGCCTGGGAACGACCTTTCACCAAACTTGCTCGCGATGTTCTTGGTGCCTGCATAACATGGAAAAGAAACCCCCAAACCCCCCACCCCCCAAAAAAGGGAGGAAAAACAGAGAAGGGCAAAGTAACTTGACTAACTTTTCAGTGTATTTGGGCATGGAGGAGAAAGAGAACCAACTCTTTTCTTCTGAAATGCTGAGGTGTGTGTGTGTGTGTGTGTGTGTGTGTGTTTGTCTGTGTGTCTGTGTCTGTGTAGTGAAATCATGAGGCTCAGCAGACGCACTCACTTTCATATATCTGAATCAAATGACATCATTTGTCATAGCTAAGGATGTGCTTATATCAATGTTAAAAAGATGCAACTTTCTCTGATCTTTTAGTACACTGTTATCTTCATATTTACATCATCCATTTGGAGCAAGAAAAAGAAAAATGGATCCATTTTTAAGGTGCAACAAAAGAAAATAAGTGCTACCTGAATACATAATCCAAGAAGCGGCGAAATCTCTTTTTTCAGGTTATCTCGTATCATCCCATATATCTTCTCAAGGAAGGCAGTAAGCTGTTGCTTGAACAGCAATGCTGGATACTTGGCCTCGACTTGCCTTAAGTCATCTAGTCTGCTAAGTCCACGGCCGTTAAGAAATGAAAGGCCAGAGCTTTGAGGAGCGGTGCGCAGACCCTAACATGCAATAAGCAGGAATGAACAAGAAAGTCCTTTAAATACAATGACAGTGGCATAGTTAAGTAGTTGGACAGATAACTAGAAACTTCTCACTTGAGACATCCTCCCAAAAAGTGAGGCTGATGCCGTTCTTCGCCTTTGTGGTGTCAAACTAGCAGCTCCACTTGCTTTCAATGTATGTTGAAGTAGCAGCAACAATGTTGATGAATTAGACAACCAATAGGCTAAGACATCAGTACCATCTGAGACCTTCAACAGGTAAATTTTATTCATATAACCAAAAGCTTTCCAACCAAGAATCCCCCAAAAAAGATGATGCCTTTAGTTACTTGAGGATGTTATGTCAACTCAAATCATGAAGGCAAGTGGCTGTTAAGAACTGACAGGTTTTCCTGATTTACCTCAATAGGGGTACTTGGAGATGTTAAGAAAGTAACATACCTCAATTGCGGAGGATATGGTCTGAATAATGCGATCAAAAACAGTGGTTCTTTCAACCTCAAATGATCTCCAGTGAAGGAGGCATTTGTATATAATGCAAGAAGCAACAGGTTTCCCCGCAGAGAATCCTAAATCTTGTTCTATACACTTGATTAGCAGGTCTTGATTCTCCTGAACCACCAAAAACAAATTCCTCCAAAAAATTAGAGTCCAATTCTCAAGAAATACAGAAATCTACAACCCAGCATAGATATAGTAAAGGAATTTTGAACTTATTCTGGTGGAAGTTTTTCATGCACATCATCCAACTTGCCTGCTGCTTTTCATTGAGAGACTTCTGCGGTTTCTCCTCAGATTCTGGGTCACGTGTATTTAACATAGCAAGGGTCTTCTCCTGAATGTTTGTGAAAGGTTAGCAAAAACAACTAATAAAGAATTTTTAAAAAAGAATATTTCTACTTCAAATAGACTAACACAACTGATGAGGTTCCTTACAGGAGAAATGTTTGTTTCTCCATTTATAATGCTCCTCTTCTCGGGTGTTCTCTGCATATTAATTGAGAAATGTCAAAATGTATACAATTTTAAGTCACATAATTACGTGTAAAGGCCTAATAATTCATTTACACCTGAACAATCATTGTCCTCTGGCGTGAAGATAAAGATTTGCCAGTAGGTGACAGAGCTAGTGCTTGCTGGCGGAGCACTTGGATTTCTGCCTCAGAATTGGCTAATTTCTCTTCTAGCCTGCACATAATAGCAAACAATGTGAAAAATGCTGGAGAAGGGGTAAATTTTGGCACTGAAAGAAGCACGTGCACGAGCAGATATTGTGCTCAATCATTGGAACTGATTGGTACAAGTTTAAGAAAGAGCACACCTTGGTGGTAAAAAACAAAAAAAGAGAACATGCCTCAAGTTGGTTAAGATTATGCCGACTCATTTGAAAGATGTAGGGGGAAAAATTGTGATAATTTGAAAAGAAAAAAGTTCTACTCAAGAGGATATACAGACCTCTGCACAGATTCCTGGAGCTGATCCACTTTTTGTCCCGCAACTTCAAGCTTTTTCACTAGCTCTTTGTTTATGGACTCAACATCTAGTTGAGCTCTCCTGGCCTCTTCTGCTGCTGTTTTCTCCGCTTGCAGTGAAGTCTGTTCAGATACAGAACACTCTCCCAGGTGACCCACGATATTGATTTTACATAGCCAACCAGCAAGAGACATTTAGAGCCTTAAAAGTTAATGGCAAGAGTTGCTCAACCTAACCAAAAAGTCACATTTGGACCTAATCCAACTTTGACCATCAAACAAAACAACATGAAAACATGACTTTTAAACCCGACCCACAGAGGCCGGAGAGAGTCTAATACAGCAAAAACCATGGCTTTCAAATACAAGGCCACAAAAGTTGGGCTGAGTTCACATATCAAATCTGTCAAACCTTTCAACTGCTCTGACCACCCAGATTGATCCTTAGCCAAATAATTGAACCATAGCTTGACAACCATCCCCATATTAATTAAGAAATTTGTAGGAATACTACATAAAGGTGGACAAGGTGAGGAGAACTTAGTTCCTGAAAAAAATGTCCCAGAAGGGAAAACGCCTTGGTGATTCTTGTATGCTATACAAGCAAATTGATGGGCTGCAAATGTCTTAAGTTTCTCCTGCTTATCCCTTGTGTGACAATGTTTGTTAAAGAACTGGTAATGGCTCTGCTACCAGTTCCAGAAAACCATCAATTAGTGGATAAGCTTTTTAAAAGACTAATCCTTGCTTACACTATGTCTTTTTCACAGAATGCTCTAGCCTCATGCTTTTGGTGGTTGAGCATCTCTTGAAATTGACATGACATGAGCATATTAGACAATTCTGAGAATTGGCACGCAGCATTATTAGACAGAATCCAGACTAAGTTGGCAGGGTTGTGAAAAGCCGAAATAAAATGTGCCAAATCAAGAAACAAATGCTAAACAGGAAGAAGCTTGTGACTACCAAGTTGTGTACCTTAAAATATAACCAACTGGAAAATAGTTAGCACTTGAACCATTAGAACATGAGGCCCTTTCTGATGAAGATACAATTTGTTAATGTTTTCACCCTTCTCTTTTGTTAGAATGATCTTTACTTGTAAAGTAATTTTCCTATAACTCATACTAGCATAGAATAGAGTCCCACGCTCAAGCTCTTACCTTCAACTTTTCAGCCTCAGCTGTTAATAAATCAACCTTTTTGTCATCCTGAATTAACACGGGAGTTTCCTTAATAACTGGAGGTGCTTCTTCGATGGCTTTCCGAGCAGCCTCACGCTCTTTTATCACATTAGCATTTGCTTCTTCCACTTGTAAATGCATAATATGCAAAGCCTCCTGCAACTTTGCAATTTCCTGTGCCTTTTCTTCTTCTAAATCAGTCTGCAGTAAAAATACAGCCAGAATATGGTAGTGACTACAAAACCAGATAATAAACCATCATATATGATAGATGAAAGAAAAAAAGTTACCCTTAAACGCTTCTCCAACTGCAAACGCCATGTAAGTTCCTCCACACGCTTTTCCAATTTGTCTTTGGCTTCTTTAAGCGCTCCTGTTTCTCGGGCAGCCTAAATATGTCATGCTAATGGTTAAAACACAAGTTTGCAATGAGAAGGGAAATGAGTTTAAATAAAAATGAAACTAAAGCTCATAGGGGATGTGAGAAAACCATTTTGAGCTTTCTTAGCTCTCTTCTAGCAACCCTTTGCCTCCAACCACATTGAGTGACAATAGCAGCTTTCTTGAGATTCATGTAATACGAGAAGGCAATGTGACAACGCAAGTAGGCCTGGATACAGGAAGTAATGAGTCTCCAGATAACATATTCTCTTCATTACATATCCAAGTTAAGACCAATTGACAATGTATGGAGAAGCCGACAACAATGCGAAGGCAAAACAAGCCCCTTAACCATGTGAGGACTATAGCCCCTCAGATGCAGACCCAATGAAACAACTAAAAGCCCAGCACAAGTCAAGACCAATTGGCATTGTGTGGAGCACCCCAACACAATGTGAAGGCAAAAGATGCAGCCCCAATGAAACAACTGAAAACAGGCCTTTCACGAAGACCAGAACAATTAAGTGACCAAAAAATACAGCTGACAACAAATCTGAGCTCTAATGCCACACTAAAGCATCCAACTAACTGGCAATAAGTGGAGAGGCTCTACCACTATATAAATCCATATCAAACCCCTTAGCAATGTGGAATTGCAGTACTAATGCTATAGTAGTATGCCTGAAACTCCTAGGCAGCTTCAATCACAATGTTGCCATTTTCACTTAAAATAACTATTCAATTTGTACCATCAAATGGGAAAAGAAAACAACTAATTCATGTAAAACATCTGGCCAAAGAGGAAAACATTTAAAAATAAGATTCAATGAAAATTATTAGAAGAGGTACTCAATAAGCACCTGAACAATGATAGCTGCCCTGGTTTGCTTTCTAAATCTGAATTCATTGCGAGCGGTCATAGCCCTTAATCCCATCTGCAAAGTGATAGCAGACAACCGCACAGTCAAATAGGATTCCCTGGCAATATATTTCCTGAATATCTTCTGAATCCTCAAAGATGCTGCTTCCCTTCTCAACTTCTCATACAGCTTGCAGGCCAATAAGCCTAATGGCAATAAAGCAAATAAACCAGATCAGAAACAGGGCTGGAATTTCAATGACAATTTAAAATAAAAGATCTTTGATTCAGATGATAAATACTTTTTTTAATGAGAATCATCAGAAGATATGATCAACAAAAAAACAATGCTTGTTCCCTAGGAAACTGAGTTAGTGTCAAAGATCAGAAGAATATGCTTTTGGAGAATGCAACCATACCTCGCCAATGTGATTGCAAAATAATAGCCGCTTTCCGCTGTGTGATAAACTCCTTCCTGGCAATATATGTGCGAATTTGTCGTTGAATGATTCGAGCAGCATTTCCTAGTACCTCTGCCCTTCTTGCATCCAGCTCAGCCATCTGTCCAGCTCTGAGGAATACTTTTGTCTTACCTATCTGTAGATGACAAAATTGAAAAAGCATGAATGAGGAATGACAAACCACCAGCTGATGGACCACGCCAATAGAGTGCTTAATCTATCTGCACAACTTCGCTTCAGTAAGCAACTCTAAATTAGGCTTTCAGAAAGGTTGCAAGGCCAGATAGATGTGAAATCAGAAATAGACTACAACATTACAGACCAATTTACAGGAATGCGTGGAAGAAAAATATCAGACTAAAAAAATTGAACTAAATGCACATGTCCTTTGGAAATGCAGACTCAGACCAGGTAGTAGAAATATGGTGGTACTCACCACCAAGGAACCTGTGCATGGGGATCACAATCAGCACTAGTTCTAACCTTCCTATCACTATCTGACATTGGACACTAATCTGCTCTGATTATCAGAGTACAGAACCTCTAGTTTTCCTGAGGGATCTAAAGATGTAATGTAAGGAAATAGCTGTAAATATTAATTCATACTCTTTTAAACACTCTTGACTAAATTCACCCATACAACTAGAACATGTTCACTAGAATTCAAGCAACACAAATAGACTACCTCAGGTATCAGTTGTATAATTACTAATGCAAAGGCGCATCCCTATAAAATACTTGAGACTTCAATAAACACGCAGCACTCTCCTTGCTTTGACCTCTGGAGCAAAAAGAGGATTCATCCTGCTGGTGCATTGGTGGGAGCATTACCTGGTAACCTTTTAGTCCCATTTTATCCAGAATCATTTGGCATGCAACTTTGTCATCATAACTGCACATAAAAGTATGCCGATCAAAAAAGAACTGCACATAAAAGTATAAAATCTGAGAAAACAGAAAGAGCAAAGTTCCTGATGATAGACAAAAACTAATCATTCACAACAAAACTGAGAAACCAAAAGTTTAAGAAAAATGTTTTTAAACATTCTTGATCACGTATTACACCATTAAAGGGCTGTAACCTAGAAAAGCTGTAAAAATCTTGAAGGGCTCAAATTTTGATCCCCAAGAGCAAACGTCAAGAATTGAGAGAAGAGCTTTAGGCAAAATCATTTAAACAGCTTTCAAGACAACAAAGCAAGAAAAGGTAAGGAGATGATAGGGCTTAGTTATGATATACAAAGGTCAACCATAAATCTTCACATGCAAATCTTGATCCCTAAAGTCGCCACACCAGGAACAAGAGCATCTCACGACTTACTTCCCATCCAAAACTGCTGGAGCAAGGACCCCAAATCGGACAAGGAACTCATAGAATGTTCTCCTTGTAGGATATCCAGCACAGCTGATCCTAATTGCCTCAAGAACACCCTAGGACAAGAAAGGAACAAACCAAAAATCATTGAATTTGCAAACACAAAAAAATACGAAGTATCAGATTTAAGCCACACAGCAGGAGTACAAAGAAGGGATAGTTCCAAGATATACTCACACCACAGCGTAATTGTTGAATGATATTGGCATTCTCAAATATTGCAGGCTTGAGAACATTGTTGGGCTTCACACATCTGATATAATGAGGTTCAGTTGAATTCAATGTCTCCATCAATGCTTGAAGTTGTTGCTGCAGTTTTAACAGGGAATTGGAAAACATCATACTTTAAGAATGTAATATCCAAGTCCAACAACTATATAGCTCAAGATAAATAATCAGGTGCAAGTGACTCTTAACAAAAACCGATATATCAACTATGTCTCATGAAACAGCATCTTCAAACACCAGATTACAAGCAAAATGAACCAGCAGGAAATTTCACAAATTTCATACGTCCCTAACTCAGAAAGATAATTAATTTATCATTTGATTTTATATCTTCTCCCCGTTCATCTATATTGCCCTTCGGGAAGAGTAAGATTCTGTACATGGATACCTCAGAAGTACTACTTACCTAGATCAGGAAATTTAGAAAGATGCAAAAACTCATGTTAGATTACTTTATTTTGCATCAGGTGCACATTTGGGATAACCAAACAAGATTTTTCATTTTTAAAATATTCTGGGTTGAATTATTTGTGAAAAAAATTAAATTCTTGTACACCGGAAATTTGATGCACTTGGTTACTATTACTCTTTTTTTTTTTCCTTTGCTGATAAGAAATTATTATTACTCATTTGAAACTGATAAACTTGACTACTTATTATGCTTAATCAATCAATACAGAAGACCCATTCTTCAATTACAACAAAACTTCAAGACAAAATCAAGAGGCCAAAGTGGCCATCATCAGCAAGCTCCTGCTTTTCTGCAAATGCACTACCGACTTGTGGCTGCAGCAAAGATCTAAATGGTATTAGCTGGTTGCAAACAGGATTTTTAGGATTTATTAGTTTGGGATA
Organism: Aquilaria sinensis; assembly: GCA_005392925.1. Lineage (NCBI taxonomy): Eukaryota > Viridiplantae > Streptophyta > Magnoliopsida > Malvales > Thymelaeaceae > Aquilaria > Aquilaria sinensis. The sequence goes on along the minus strand of SMDT01003215.1, from coordinate 207,591 downwards.
GGATTAGCACTGGAAACGGAAACAAGAAGGCAATTCCCTTGATCCTGTTGGAACTTTTTGGCTAGTTCTGATGGACACGAATATGAGAGCTTTTGATGGTGGAGAAAGGCCCATATCCTCTAATTGTTCTCGCTGTTCTTTAGATTTAGACAACAGGAAAGCTCTTTTGTAAAGATACAAATGCCATAGACAATTGATAGTTATTCTTTGCCCCTAATTTTTTCTATAACCGTTCGTACCCCCCTGATGCTTCTTTCTCTAAATATAATACTTCCCCAATCAAAAGAGCATGGGAAAAAACACTTGGTCTAATACACAGAATCAAAAACCTATTTCCTAGTTGAGCCACCTACATATTAGTTCCAACAGTTCTCTATGACTGTTGGTCAATTTCTTTCAAAACAAATAGCTGCAGTGTTAAATCTTTAATCGATTGCCACACATTTCTGCAAGCGCATTACACAATATCACATTCAATTTATAAAACGCTAATAGATTTTTTTTTTAAGAAACAAATCAATTTTATTGGAAGGGTTAAAAGTATTGGCTTGAGTTGAATATGAGTTTAGTCCATTCTGCACTCAAACTCTATAATTTTTAGGTGAAATCATTTATACAAGGGTTTTAGTTAGTTTGGGCTACTTACGGTCCAAGTCAACTCTGGTTTGGGTCATTGAATGTTACATAACTATTCATCCACTTGTTAGTTTCTCAAATCAAAGTCGGAAAATGTTCAGTTCCCAATAGGGACTGGTTTCAGACGGATGTCATGATGAGCAAGTTAACATCATTAATGTAATAACCCACTGCACATGACCTACCTACACTGAAAATAAAATGAATGAGTTTGTGATATTTCCTTAACTTTGTCCAAGTGGATCAATTAAAAGTGTCACTTTCTCCAAATGCATGTATCTATGTTTGCATTGCAGATCCAAATGGTTATCGCATTGCATAAGAGCACGTTTTTCTTACACTCTTACTTCTACTCAAGTGGAGGGCCTATGAGTGAATGGGACAATAAAACAAGGCAAAATAACCTTGAATTAACAAGAATCTTTCATTTGCATAATAGACAAAAAAATTTAGAAAGATTAAAGAGCATTTGACCAGATCCTGAAGGGGTAAATTTCAGCAGACAAAGGTCAGAGGCCATATATTATAACTGCCCTACCTTAAAACGAGCTCCAATAGAAGAAAATTTGGATGATTTTGACGATTCCTCTGGGGAGGGAGGAAAAAGACCAGAAACAAATGAGCATTTTGAGGCAGTCAACAAACCCTGATGTTCCGCCACTACATAATCTTTATTCTTGTCCAGGAACAAATCTGCCAGATAAGTTACCTGACGATGAAATAATGATTAGACTAGACTCTGTTGCCCTGTGCAAATACTAAAGACTCTTAGCTGTTATTGGCGAATGATTAGTTCCACTTACCTCCCCAGCATAGTGCGATATAGTGAAATTAGTACGAGATAGCTTAGGTTTGATAAATCGCTTGTTATTCTTGAATGTCTGGTACAACTTCTGAGCAAATGTTTCATGAGTGGATTTGGGGAACATGCTGCATAAAGATGTTAAACAGAGATAAACATAACCAGAGTTAACCTCAACTGTCTAAACTGAAAACAAATAGGCCAAAAGTCAAAGTGATTTCTAAGGTAGAATCAATTAAATAAAGCTAACAATTAGTTTGATACCAGGCTTCATCCAGAAGTGCAATAATTCCTCCAGGTTTCTTCAATGGAAGAAAAGGTAAATTGTGAGAAGCAACCAAAAAAAAGGAAATAATGAAGAATGAGTCAGACTGACAACAGGAATTGAAAATCTAAAAGATAGGCATGTATTATTACCAATATTAAGTAGATTTATAAGCTTGAAAATAACTAAAAGAAGTACTCGAATGAAATCAACTCCTAGGACACAAGAAGCGAAACACAATGAACAATGCAAGACCTTCTCTATCAAGTCCAGTATGTCCTGATTATCAACAAATTCTATGTAGCTCCAATCTATTTCTTCTTTTGTATATTCTTCCTGTTCCATTTTGAAAACATGCTGCAAAGACAAAATTGTATACTTAGGAAAGCATAGCACAATATGGTCTCCAAAGTAGGGAGTAAAAAATATACCAAAAAAAGTTATCAACCTGATTGAAGTGCTGTTGCAACTTTTCATTTGTGAAATTGATACAGAACTGCTCAAAACTGCAATAATCAAGATTTTATTTGCTCTCTAAGATCATAGACAATGTTTATGTTAATCAAGTTCAAAAAACTATTACCTGTTGAATTTAAAGCTTTCAAACCCATAAATATCAAGAACTCCAATTAGCTGCTTTGAGCTTGGATCTTGTCCGATTGAAGAATTAATTTTATCAACAAGCCTGATGTATAAAAATCTGTTAGCCCATTTGATACAACAGATTCTTTTTTTCACTTTATAAGATAAGACAGTTTTTTATATTGTCCTTTCATGGGAACTGGTAAATAAATAGAAAAGAAACCATGACAAAGTTGTTTACCAATCAAACAAGCGTGAATAAATCGTCTTAGCCAAGGCATCCCTGCTTCCCACAGCAGCAACAGGATCAAGCGTTCTGGTAATAATTTCTTCTGGAGTAACCATTACACGTTTGATAAGAGCATCTTCCAAACTCTTGACATCACAACTGCCACATACCAGAGTTCGTCAGGCATATGGATGCAGTATAAATAAGAGCCAGGACAAGAAAAAGAGAGAGAGAGAATAAGAAAAAAAAAAGCTATTCAATAAATGCAATCAGGGATCATGGAAGGGATAGTACTGAAGAAGTTCAGCTGTCACTTCAAGATGAAACCGGGATCTCTCATCTTTGATGACGGAAGAATCAATTTCCTCCCCTTTTTCAAACTCAATATTACCAAGATGTAAAATTGAAGCTACAACTCTAAAAATTGCATCCTGGAAAGGACAATAGTTATGGAAATCATGAGGATGTCAAATAATAAGATGTAAATTTCTGAGATTAATAGAGATGACTCACCTGTTCTTCTTCGCTTATACCGACAACATCCATGGCCCTTCTTGTTGCAGAATACTCCTCAACATCATCAACGCCATCCAACTCAAAGCAGTTGGACAGATTCAGATAGTGAAATGTCTTAGGGCTACCCAATTTATACTTGTCCTTAATCTGGGAAAAATAATCCACCACTTGTAAGTTCCACTGTAAGATGACAGTCTTGCATTGCAGAACAAAAAACGAGGGACACATAAATATGAAACTAAAGTTTGCAATACCTCAGCTGGTGCTGCACAGAGAAGGTAAAAGCAGTGATAATTCCTTTCAGGATCTGAAATCTGGCAAACGCGAGATCTTTCTAATAAATAAGTGCGTATAGCTGCACCAGATATACTCCCGCTCTTGTCAAATTGGATCTCGACAAATTTACCAAAACGACTGTATGGTGACATCAGGATAATTTCAAACACAATCCTACTTTAATTCGAGGAATAACTAAACCATCCATTTGGATATACCTTGAGTTGTTGTTCCTAACAGTTTTTGCATTACCAAAAGCTTCAAGAACTGGATTTGACTGCAAAAATCATTCCAAGCAGTGGTAATGGCCAACACTTCTAATGAAACTTAGTGAACGACTAATGAAGTATGTAAGACATATGCTAAACAAAGAGAAAGTTTGAACAAAAAGATTCATGGAGGCAGCGCCATCTTACTTCAAGAACTTGTTGCTCAACTGTACGCCCTTCCACTCCAGAGTGGCCACCTAGGTAAGCAAGATATCTCATGAGCATCTTTGTAGTCTCAGTCTTACCAGCACCACTTTCTCCACTAACGAGTATTGAATTGCTTTTTCCTTCATTAATCATTGCCCTAATTGCACATATAATATATGAGAGGTAAATCTTCATGGCTGTCATATAAAATAAAGACCATGATTTTTACCTATATGCAACTTCTGCAATTGCAAAAACATGTGGGCTTAGTTCTCCAAATGCAGCTCCTTTGTATTGTTGCATCATGTGTGTATCATAAAGATGCGGTAATCTTTGGAATGGGTTTATTGCTATCAGAATGTTTCCAGTGTAGGTCTGGGGAAAGGGAAATTAAAGGGGAAAAAAAAAACTTAACATCATGAATAGATCTGCTATCAGAAAATAAATTCATGAATAAATCTTTAGTTGGTTCTGCCATTTCTATCATCACACAAACAGAGAAATTGAAAACAAAACAGAAAAGAAGTCAAATATCTTACATATATTTCATTAAGTTCATATCTCATAGCCAAATTGTACAGAACTCCTGGCTCATGCAAATATGAAAGTTTTGTCATATCATCTACCCCCCCAGGAGGTGCTTCAGTGTCCTTTGGAAATAGATTTGATATATTTGAGACCACCTATCCACAAATTTCTCATCAGTTCAGAGTTCTAAGCCAGCAAGTAGCACATAAATGTGAGAAACAGACCAAACAACTAATAATCTCATTGATACTGAATTTTCTCATGAAAACTAATCTGTTAGAAAGTTAAAAATTCTGTCTACAAGGACAGCTTTTTTTCTGAAAAACAAATATCTGAGACTATATACAGGAGTAAAATGATAGACTCACTGTTTTTCCATTAGTTGTTTTAACATGAACTTCTTCCCCATTAATCCTAAAAACCTCTCCATCAATCCAGGCAAGATCTGGATCTTCAACCCATACATGACAACCAACAATAATATTAACTGGGGCTGCCTGAAAATATAGAAACACATTAGACTAACATAAACATATGCAAATAAAGAGCAAAAGAAACCAATGACTTTATTAACATGAAAAATGTGATGCATGGGAAAATGTTACTCCATTAAATTCCACATATAAGACTGAATTGAACAGTCATTCTTGGTGAATTCCCTATTCTCTAAACTCTAGAGCAGCTTATTCCATGTATCTATCTGTAACACTACTCACAATATCAACATGCATCACTTCTAAGTTACTATAAGATAGAGAACTTGTAAAAACTGAATACAGTCATATTAATAATATCAGAATTCAGTACAAACGTAACAATGTAAATGATTCTAGCAATGAGGAGGATTCACAAGAACCTCATGATAATTAGGGCTATAAACAAACAAAACATTCACTGAACAGTTCGTGAACCGTTTGGCAGAAGTTTGTTAACGGTTCGTTTTTTTAGGTAAGCAAACGAACACATTTTCTGTTCAATTAGTTAAATGAACAAATAGAAACAAGGTTCATTCGTTTATGTTTACGAACAATTTGGTTATTTTTCATTTATTTATTTGTTTGTTTATGTTTTTTTCTTTATTTATATATTAGTTATACATTTATTATCATATATATATTTGTATATTTGTTCGTTTATGTTCACAAACGGTTGGTTTAGGGTTCACAAACACGTTTGTTCGTATATGCTCATTTAATATTGTTTGCAAACAATTCATGTAGGGCTCACAAACCCATTCATTCATATGTTCGTTTGGATCATGATAATGTTATTATAAACGAACTAAAATGAACATTGCCTAGTTATAACCAAATGAACACGAACAGAGCAAGTATATTTGTTTATTGTTTGTGTTCGTTAAAAAAGTTAAATTAACAAACATGAATTTGGCTCGTTTATAGTCTTAATGATGATGGTCCTGAATAAAATAATATCAAAATTGCCTTCTTTTTTATACAAGTCTCTAGCATGCCAAGGATGCTGAACATGCAAAAGAGCCAATTAGTTGTCCAGTTGAGGTGATCAAAACCAATCACTTTCTATCCTAACTCAACACACAGACAGTCATTTAGATACAACTTGGCATACCAACCGCTTAACAAAGAAACCTTTAGTGCATAAAAACAACGTGTTATTGGGACCCGGGAATGCGTAGGCAGCAGGCATGTTCACACTTGAGAGGTTCCTCTGAAGCTTATTTTCTGATTCAAAAATCGAGCAATTATCAGCACCACCCCGCCCCATTCAAGGATGAAACAAAAATAAATGATTCCCAGGTGGCAACAACTCCAACCATATGAACTCTTTCACAAAACGTTAAAAATTCATCATAAATGAACTCAGAAACTACCTATATGATATCCCAACTAATCAACGAAGCTAAAAAACGCTAGTCTTCTTTTGAAAAGTACAATTTCAACAAATAAAAAGAAACTGCTCGCAGCACCTTCCAATTTCAAATAATGAATGCCCATAGATTCAAAATTATGCTACAGCTTGAAGATAAATGGAATATGCATTTTCAACAGCACATAATTTCTCATCAAGAACTACGAATACCAAAAATACATGGCCGAATTTGTCACCTAAAAAAATACAAGAAGGTGAAAAGGCCAAAGAAAAGTTAGCAAAAGGAGAAAGCGCCACGTAAATCCAACTCAGACAGAGGAGAAGAAAGAAGACTGAAACAGTCAAAACAAAATCAAACAAGCACGAAACACGGTAAACGGAACAACTCCTAAAAGACTTAATTCAAAATTACCATGGCGATTCCGCGAGAAAGGCTCTCCTCTACCAACTCATCCGAGTCAAACCGAGTTACCTGACGGGGACTCGGTGACTCAGATCAGGACGGCAGAAATGGGCAGGCACAGAGGTGGCGCTCCTTGTCGGAATCTTCTCAACGGCAATCGAGGAGACAACGGAAAGCACACTGAGTTTGACCGGAAGAAAACGAAGCCTCTTCCGTATATTTAATCCCTGTTCCAAGTTCTACTTTCTTTCTTTAAAAAAAAAAACAAGAAAAGAGAAAAACGAAATTGGTTTTTGGAATCTATCTATCTGGACTGGAACAACCGAAGACGGGGCTTCAGAATAGAAAAAAAGATGGAAGGGGAGACGTAGAGGAGTTTATATAGGATTAAATTTATTTTTGAATTTCATCATGATATTTTTGTTACTGATGATGATTCAGACTTCAGACAAAACGCGGGAAAAGGGCAAAAGGCATCATTGATCACTATAGTATGTACCGGCTTTCAAAGTCACTTACTGGGCTTGGTTTCTTACTGAAAGGTCATTGACGTTTCAAAAGTTTTCATTCCTTTTTCCCCGTGAATTAGGCTCGCATACGTGTGTGTGTCTAGAGGGAAACAACTAGTCTAAATTTTGAATTAAACTGGCTAAACGACCAGACTAAATTAAGCTTGTCATCAAGGTCATCAAAATTCTGACTTAAATTTCTTACTTTAAAATTCTTTATAAAGTATCATACTTCTAAAATGTATCTATTTCAACAATATTACATACAAAATTTTTATAAAATTCACTGACTGCGTTATTACATTAGATAAATTAGATTTGAATAACATGCTTAGCCTAGAAATTAAGTTGTTGGGTTTTTTTCTCTAGCCTGCCAATGTATACAAAAAAGCTAAAGTTAAGTGACCAAAGCTACATTTCAGCCCAGGCAGAATGTCTCTATCGAATTTTCCGTTGTTTCAGGGCTTGTCGTTGGCGTTACCTACCAAACGGCCCGTTATTTTCTGTTTTTACTCTATTTCTTTTCGTTTATCCTTTTTTTTTTTCGTTTTTGGCGGGTGAAAGTTTTTATTTTCACCATTTTTTTTTAATCGGCAGCATTTATATAGGTTCAACTTGGGAATACTTTTGTCACATAGCATTAGAGTTTTTAGATAATTTATAGTTTGGTATACAGATATACAAGTTTATATAATTTGAAAATAAAGTATTTAGTAGTATATAAGAAGGGAATGTCGATTTAATTAAAATTTGGAGAGTAAATGGCAGGTTGTATAAAGATGTAGTGTTGGGGGAGGGGAGAATTGAGCACGGCTGACACTAAAACTGAAAAAAAAAAAAACAAACAAACAAAAATCAAAGTAGACACCTCGGAAAACTGCAGAACTACAAATATATAATGATTAATGAGGGTGTGTTTTTTTTTTCAGTGTCCATTACTCCATTATCCTTCCTTCTCTGGCTAATGTCATTTTTTATGATGCAAGAGAGGTTTCTATATGCATACATACATACATACATACATACATACATACATATGTTGGTTTTGTAGAGTTCCTATTAATACTGCTAGTAATGTCTGTGTATATATTAGTCAATAACTTGTGTGCTACTAATGCTATTATGGCTGGTGGTGCTAAGTGCTAACTTGATCCTGGAGATGGGTTCTTGTTGTAAACCTTCTTGAAGGTCTTTTCTTGTTATACTAAAACCATTCATTGCCAACAAAAAAGGATGATGGTCTTTTTGTTGGGTCCACAGGATGGGTTTTGCATCAACAACTTCAAAAGCTATGAAACTATATCCTCTATAATTGTAATGCACATACAATGAGTAATTTAAGAAGTGATACATTAGTTTTGACTACTTAAGGGACATTTCCATAGACTTGTGTTAAATTAAAGTTTGTATTTTTTTTTCTTTTGCTTTACTACCCCGATAAATGTTAAAATACATTGTGAGAGGTTGAACCTATAACTTTTTTTATAACCAAAATAAATATACTAAACAAGATGTAATTAAGGGAAAAAAAAAGTTATCAATTGATGAGCAATAATAACCCTATGTTTGGGCACCACCATCACAGAGTATCGTTGAAACGATTCTAGAAGATGCAAGGCTGGGCTAACAGCCAGATAGAGAGATAGATCTAGAGCAAGTCCTCCTAAAGTTGCAAAAACTATGACTAGTCAGTTAGCATTGTAACAAAAGGAAAATGATGGTCAGAAGCTAGACATAAGGCCCCATGGATAGCATGGAGCTTGACCTCAAGGGCTAATTCATAGTGGCAAAAAAGAATTCCTTGACGAATACAAGGAAGAGCATTAGTTCCCATCTATACTTATGATGCAACACCCAGACCCAATGTTTGATGCCACACTCCATCTTTAATAAAGATATCTGGACGGCTAGAATGGCATAGACTCAGGTTGGTGCCCCAAGTGTGGCATAATGTTGGCGGAGGGTTATAGAAATCAAAAGACTGTTTCTAATGAAAGTCTTTAGGCATAGAGAGTTGAGCAAGTAAATCATCCATCCTAACAATAAAAAATGGACCATGGAAAGTGGTGTTATAGAAAACACATTCATTCCAACCGATCCAAAAAATCCAAAGTATGGAAAGGAGAACGTAAGGATGGCAACGGGGTGGATTGGGCACGGATACCCCTTACTCGTTATCCGTGCTCGCGGTTTTTTTAGTACCTGCGACTTCGCGGGTATCCGCAAGTGAGTGAAAAATCTCACTCATACCCACAACCCGTGAGTAATCCATATCTGCGGGTACCCCATGATTTAAACTATATTTTTTAAATTTCATAAAAATAAAATATAAAAAATATATACAAAGTCATTATCCACATATAATGCAACAAAATCATAAAATACACAAAATCATAACATACATACAAGAAAATATTTTATGTAAATTAGTATAAAATATTAGTTAAATGTAGGTGTTGTATCCCATTATAATTAATAAGTTGGAAATTTATGCTTGCAGGTTTCGTAGGTAGGCGGGGCGGATTTTACCCGCAATGGATACCCCCTACTCGCCACCCACCCATACCCACCAGACAGGTATGAGTTGCTACCCACGTCTTACCCATCGCGGGTATTTTTACTCGTTTACCCGCCCATCATGGATAGATATCCGAGGATCACGGATTTCACCCACCCACTTGCCATCCCTAGGAGAAAGTGCAACCACTCAGGCAGGAATTACTGTTTTTAACTTAGAAGATCAATGAGCTAGCCTTCAAAGGATGAAAATAAAGTTGCCCCATAAATTGCTTGAGCCGGTAAGATAATCCCAGAACAAGTAGAACACTATTTCTGAAGAAGCTTGACAACAGGAGCACATAAGGTTAACTATACCACCATGGTTAGCAAGGTTAGCAACCATCAGTAAAACTCTTGATAAACATTTCCATAAAAAGATCTTGAACATCTAAAGGATATCGGAAGGCCATAATGATTTGATAATAGCAGTGTAGTCTGGGTGTGGAGAGCATTTTAAAGAAGTGTCTATTAAGTTGAAGAGAGCCACTGACTTCTTTCGGAGTTTAAAGGTATAGCCCTACTTGATTGTGAAAAAACCAAATGAATTATTGAGCCATATAACTAAGTCATAGGCATCTCTATCCTCAGTGAAATTCAGGTTAAGAATCAACTAGATAATCCGAGGGGGAATAGATTCTGAAGAAGAGGAATATTCTAACCTTATTAATGAGGGTCAAACAAGTCTGCAGCACGGAGATTAGGATCTTTAGTTACATCACGCACTAACAAGTCCAAATGAGCTGTAGAGATCACTAGAATTCATGCATCCTCCTACACCTTAATTGTAGAACCATTACCCATAGGTAATTGGATATGGTCTTGAAGAAAAATTCAACCATGTAGAATACTGCACCAGATAGGGGATTTATTGCTCGGGGCCTTCATAAACCAAATAGAATGAGAGTGGCTGTATTTAGCCAAAGAGACCTGATAAACCAAAGTGTCACTGCTACCTGTGAAGATAAGCTAAAAAGTTTTTTTGAGCAAATTTGGTTAAATAGCCTGAGATCCTTGATTCCAAGACCCTTGAGCCTTTTTAGGATATGTAATAACCCTTGATACTATAAGTGGATATTATCTTTTTCTTTAGAACTTGACCACTAAAATCAAATAAATTGTGCTGACAACTTATTTGCCAAGGTCGTAAGAACTTTCAACAGAGACATCGCATTAATGAGGGTAGAGGATACAGTTGAGTGGATGAGAGTAAAATGCCCCACAGGATTTAGTAAATTCCATTTTCGGTTTGAAAAGTAGTTACAAACCTTATTCACTAAGAAATGGTAAGAAGAGGAACAAGATAATTTTTGAAATAACGATATGCCCAAATAGTTAGGAATCTCATCACCAACTTAAAACGCCAGAATGTAAAGAATATCAGAATGTTAAATACCAAATACGTTACAACTAAAAAACCATTCTGACTTTTAAAAATGTATTCATTGACCTACCGCAGCTTCAAATCCATAATAGTTATGCAAAGGGCTTGAATAGCTGGAAAGTTAGCTTAACACAAACAAGATAGTCATCAACGAAAAAAAGGTAACTAATCTCCAGACTATACCTACTAGCACGAAGTCCTTAAACAATCCCAATGGATTGGAGCTTTTGGAATCTACTAGAACAAGCTTCCATGCAAAGAATAAAAAGATACGAGGATAGAGGAGTACTATGGCAAATACTAGTTGATGGAGAAAATCAATCAGTAGTATAACAATTTACCAAGATAGAATACAACACTGTCATCACATACTGCATTATAAGATGGACCCATTTCTTTAAGAATCTCATAGTATGAAGGACTTTTTCAATAAATGACCAATATAAGCTATCATAAGCTTTCCAGATGTCCAAATTCAGGATAGCTTTACAAGCATAGGAACTCACAGTACGGGAAGTATGACTAACTGTGTACATAAGCTCTTAGGAGATAATAATGTTACCATATATATGTCGGCCTTGGACAAAAGCATTTTAGTACATTGATACAAGCGAGTGCAATCTCGGTTTCAAGCAGCTCACCAAGGCTTTAACAATAATTTTACATAGGGTATCATACAAGCTGATAGGCCTAAAATCACCAATAGTACAGGAGTTTTGATCTTAAGAATGAGAGTAATAAAAGTATGTTTTACCTCTTAAAGCATAAATCATCCATTAACGAATGATAAAGTAGCATACATCACTTCAACACCCAAAACACCCAAAAATCATTTAAATTCAACTGGTTAAAGTCCATCAGGGTCTGGAGCTTTTAAATTAGCTTGGTTAAATGGTGTTTTTTAGATATCTTTCTTAGTAAAAGGAATAATAAAATAGTCATTTTGAGCACCAAAAAATAACTTAACGATGTCTGAAAATAAAGCCTCTTGTCAGTATACACAGTCCAGTAGAAGAGGGTTAAAGCTGGCATAATAAGCTTCTTTCATAAGAGCTCTAATATTATTCCTTTTGTAAAGCCAATCATCATTGTCATTCTAAATAACAGTAACTCGAGAGTGCACATACTTGTTCTTCATGACATGATGGGAAAAGTGTGTATTCAAGTCACCCCAAGCAAACCACTTAATTTTCACTTTTTCGGCCCATATACTTCCCTCCACTGCGAAAAAAGAGATATGTTGTTCTCGCAACTCTTGAAGCCGATATTATTGATCAAGAAAACTTGGCTGCAGTTGGATTTGTTGAATAGTTTCTCCCATATTACAAATTTGAGTAAAAATTTAACCAACATAAGATTTATTCCACTAACAGAGAGCTGAAACAATAGCCTTGCACTAAAAGACAACTTAGAATAAAGAAGAGCCCCGAACCATAATATTTCAAGAAAGCCTTCACTAGCTGTATACATTGCAAATAATGGAGCCAAAATGCCTCAAATCTTCGATGACTATAGTAGAAAGGGCGATTTGGGTTTGAGTCCAACAAAATTAGAATTAACAAGAGTAACAAGAGTAACCCTTAGGAATGAATCAAACCAATCAGAATGAACATAAGCTTTATCCAAAACTTCTATACTAGATCATCACCCTATTGAAAGTTTGACCAAGTATAGCGAAGACCATTATACAGGAGCTGTATGAGTGATAAAGAGTCTAGCAAAGATTGAAGAAATTCTACACTAGGAAATATATAAACATTTTTCTCTGTCTTCTCCAACTTATTAAGAACTTGATTAAAATCTCCTATAAAAAATCAATGGCCCATTGTAGCCTAAAATCACTTCGGGCAAACTATGCCATGTCTGACGACAAAATTCCACCTTAGGATGGTCATACATGCAACCCATATACCAATTATGATATAGTTTTCTCGAATGTATAGCAAAATAAAATGGTTATTGCTGAATAAAAATTGGCAGTTACAAAAGAAGAGGGGCTACCCTAACTAAAGGTTGCCACTTTTGTCAGAAGCATCAACTGCCACCTGATGAGCAAACCATAGGTTTCTTATCAAATTATTGATAGTACTAGCATCCAACTTAGTTTCCATAATGAATAAAAGACCAAGTTGATGAGTCTAAACTAAGGACTGAACATAATGAACCGTCGTTGCTTAACCTAAGGCTCAGCAGTTAAAATTTAGGATCTTTATAGAAATCAAGGGGTTTGTCGATGAACAAACCCTGAAAATCCCTAAAGATTGGTCACCTTTCCCTGTACCAGTTCATCACTATTTTTTGCAACATCTTCTAAAGACCAACTAAAAATAGAGCAAACATACTTAAACGGCCAAACATGATCTAAACTAAACCTGACCATTGGATCTTCCTATAAAACATCAATTTCAAAAAACAACTAATCACCAACACATAAATTTAGAATGAATAATATATGTAAAGAAAAAGATCATTTCAAAGGTGAAAAATCCAATTGATCATAAAGATGCACTTCTTCCTCCACGCATTTCCGCGTAATGATTAAGGAGATAAACCTGATTCATTTCAAGGCACGTCCATAATCATAACCAAATGGATGAATATTCTCCCTAATCTAATGGTGAGGTTAGTGTCAGCCTTTAATGCATATATTTTTTTTTACATATTATGAAAACAATTGTAAAGTTTACCTCCTTCATTGAACCAAGATAAAAGGGATGGGTTGAGTTCACAATCCTAGATCTTTGACATTGGAAGGTACATGAAGAGGGTATTGAAGTAAATGGAAGGTTATCCTGGAGATTCTGGACCAAAGTTAAATTAGTCACTTTATCACCAATAAACAAGTTTTGATAGAATGTTATAGGTGTGCCCTTGTGAACTCCAATCACTACCATTTTTGTCTATTGGTTTGATGCCTTAGGGTGAGGTATAGGCCTAACACCAAATGTTGCTTGCTCTTCTAATACATCAACTATACCAATCTTTCCTGAGTACATCATATGACCAAACTTCACATGATTCTCTTTAGAGTTGAACTTATAAGTACACACAGGAGTATGATGGTCACTTCTTGATTTACTTTATGACTAAAAAATAACTAGATTAGTTTGTCATTACCACATCCCTTGTGTGAAAAGTCCAAGCACTTGACCAATGAGGTTTTAGGACTTTTTCACCATACTTGCCCTAAAAAAGAGACCCAATCCCAATGGCCTAGAATGTTAACACCCAAAAGCAAAGTTTGTCTCTAAATATTTAACCATCGACTTTTAATTAGTAGAACTCTTGACTGACATAGATGAACCGATTTCTACATTCATATTAGCTAAAGTAGTAATTGAAGAGGTGTACCACTATCCGAAAGGGCTAGTGGAAAAATGACCAGGGATTCTTTAGGAGGAAAGGAGCACCGCATCCTAGAATGGCCTACTTTTCCACACCCTTTACAAAGCTTAAAAATTTGTCTATATTGAAATTGAACCCAAAAAGTAACTTCATTTGAAAAATTCATTTGAAAAATTCATATAACAACTTAAAGATAATGGCCCAAAAATGTCTATTTGAACTTTAACATGAAAATATTTCCATCTATAGGGCCATTATCATCTAAATCAATCACATCAATCACGCTCAAATTTTCATCCAAGAACATAATAGTGGAAAAAGACAAAGATAGGGGAAACAACTTGTGAATTTGAACCAAAATAGGTAATTGCTTGAAACAATGTTGATCATATGTGAGGGAAGGATTAGGTGGTTGAACAAGAACCAACGCACCCTCTAGGTGCCATGGTGCATAGGATAGAATATTTAACATCTCAATTTGCAATTCACATTTGATAAGAAAGTGATTGTTTTCAACTTTCCCTAGCACTTGAACATTCCACCTGTATGCAAGGTCGTCATCAAACCAAAGTTACATGTAAAAAAGGATGCAAAATGAAGAGCCTGTTGGACTTAAAAGAACAAAAGATAACCTTTTACTCAGTCGATGCCAAATTCAATCCCATAAAAACCCTCCATCCTGTATGTTGTTGCTGTAGCTTCCAAGGTTGGAGATGGACAGAAAAGATGTGGGCGTAAACAAGAGAAAAGCCCAAAGGTGGAAAAACCTAAGAAAATCAACTTAATAAGAAATTAAAATTAGGAGAGAAATAATAAATTAAGAGGAATTTATGGATTTCTACAGGGAAATAGAAAGATTTAATCATGATTATAACAAACCCAAAAAGTTAGCGCTTCACAAAAAAAAAAAAACAAATGGGCCAGAATTAGACAAAAAAGTGAGATCGGAGAAGTTGCAGGGATAGAATTAAAAGGGTTAAAATGATTAATGAAACAAAAAAAATAGGGAATATGTAGCAGGAATGAAGCTCTCATATGTGAAAGAAAAAAGCTTCGCGGAGCAAAAGAAAATCATTAAAATTGGAGCGGATGAAATCGAACCTATAACTTTTTAGAATTCGAATGTATACAATGTTGTTATATGAGTTAACTTAAGTGTACAAAACCAAATATTATATGTACATATCCAAATTTTTTTGTTTAAATTGACATAGAGCACCTTAAGTTCCCATTCGGGAACAACTTTTATAATTAGTGTTAGAGTTTTGGATAATTTATTCAACAATTAAGATAAAGATGCTGAAGTTAAAAGCTAAAAGTTATTTAGTTTTTTCAAAACTTTAACTATAACCACTAATACTAATACTAAATGAAGCGTAAGTTAGACGTACGAATTTAAACGATGGTCTAATCGCTGAGTTCATTAATAATTGGTGACTTAAGTCTAGCATTTAAATCATGATAAGAGGAAAAGTCAACTAAATAATATTATATCCACTTAATTATTACTCCATCCGTCCTAAAACTTTTGCTCTATTAATTTTCAGCAATTAATTTAGAATTTTTTATTTTCAAAATTTTTACATATAAATAAAAAAATTATATATAAATGATAAATTAAGACATGTAGCTTCTCAATATATTTTTTTAATTTTTTTCTAATAAAAATGATATAAATAAATTTAAATCAAAATATAACAAAAAGTCAAATGAAGTAAAAGTTTTGGGATGAAAATGAAGCAAAAGTTTTAGGACGGAGGGAGTAATTATTAGTGAAACAGTATTTTTAGAAAACTAATTATATTTTATAATTTTTTTATCTTTTTGATGTTTTTTAAAAAATAAAATAATCAAAGCTCTTATAGAAAAAATAAAAGTGTTTATCATGGTTTTTTAAAGCGTTGAGTTACAACTAGTTAAGAAAAATTATTGTGTGTGTGTTTACTATATGTATGGATGTATATAATTGATATCTAGAATAAGAGGATAAGATGAATTAAAACTGACCGGGACAACCAGGTAATAAAAGAAATACTTCCGATTAGTTGCATCAATATTCATTCACGACAATATATCTATTTCCTAAAGCTACTAGTTATTTGAAAGGTTTCCAATATTTTTTTTCAGGTAGCAACAGCTAGAATGCGTATCAACAAGTGATTTGTGACGGACTCTGGGGAAGGAGATGGCAATGCACAAGGACAAGCGGTCTAGCGCAACCACAGTAACAATATACATTTTGGAGTAAACTAATTAAGCTGTACAAACTCTCATTATATGGGCGTTGTCTCCTTGAAATTTAAAATTACCTTATGGTAAAATTTTGATTATCTTTGGCAAAAGTTTATTCATTTAGGAATTAAATGATTTTTTTGTCATTTTGAAACTTTCAAGATAAAATTCTTATGGATGATAGGTACTCCTAAAACGCACTCCCATACTAGGCTTAACATAGACCCCCTCCACAGGCCCTAAATGCCACATTTACTTCCGCCAGCAGGTGTAGGTAAACCCACTAGTTAGCTAGTGTTGGGTGTGTGATGTTCAAAAAAGAAAAAAAAATGGGGAAAACGGCCTAAATACCCAGTACACTTATGTGTTTATTTTGTGTCTGTTTGCCCTCAAAATAATGAGGGTATAAGATGAATTAAATCATGTGCATTAGCTATGCCTATCACAACCAACTACTTAAATGTAATACTTTCCAAAATACTAATTAGAACTCGAATTCTCGTCGGGTCCATGACGTATGATATAGACTTCTCTTGTCATCTCAATCGCGTATTATACCATGAGTAGTTATACAGAGAAATAATTACAATTTATCAATGATGCTTAGATGAAACTACATTTTGCTTATTTTATTTTAGAAATATATACTTTATCGCTCACCTTTTTAATGCAGTCTAAAAATTACTTCTGAAATCTAAATTTAAACTGTACAGTACTCATTTTCAGGTAATTTCAATCTATATGATACTTTTTTAAAAATTTTATTGATATTTTAAAAAATATTATTTTCATTTATATAAAGAAAAAATTGATAATTTAAAATATCCATTAACTATTAAAAAAATATAATATAGACTAAAATTAATGAAAAGTAACTACCATAATATTTAAATTAAGATTCCATAAGTTAATGTTAGATTGTATTAAAAAATATGGTTAAAGTGTATATTTTTGAAATAGAATGAGTAAAGTGTAATTTCACCTAAGCCTCATGGGATAAATTGTAATTAACTTGTGATACAAATTTAGGGGTGAGCATGGGTGGCATGGGTTGAATAAACCAGAAACCCAACCGGAATCACTCCCATTGGGTTAGGTTGGGCTGTTAAAAAATGGACCATGGTTCATGAATTGGTTCTACATATAGGAGAATCGATGGTTTTTAGGCTGATTATGGTTCCATATGAAATCAACATGAGGTAAAACCGAACCCGTGATATATATATAATAATAAATTTTAGTATTACTAATATATATATATAATACATATATATATTTGAAGAATTATGATGGTCATCCTGTATTTTTATATTAAACCTTTAAACTAATGTCCCAAATTAAAATAATATAAAATTTGTGGAATTACTTACAAAAATTTTTCATATCTACTTGAATCACTTCACTTCATAGACTGAGTATCTCTGGGTTATTTTGCTTTCTATCACTCTACTTCAGACTACTCTCTATGACACAATCCTCATGTTTTTTTTTTCCATTTATGAGCTATATAAAACTAGAAATTGATGACATCAACATATTTCAATTTTGATACTAAAAAAGATGATCTTAAAGGTTCAGATTTCCATGATGAATGTTTTACCAATGTTAGAATTTACTGCACTCTAGTAGTTATAACCCAAGTGTAGGTTGTCGCAAGTAATAAAATCTCGGGAGTTCGAGTGTCGAACCACAGAGAAGTGAATTAAGAAATACAAATTATAGATTTGGTAATAAGGAAAGATATTGGTGTAAGTTGTGAACAGGTATTGATTAAAAACTCAAATTTAAATAAAATAGCTAAGATTAGGGGATCCACTTTTAGTATATCAGTTATGATTAATTTTAGTCCATCTTACCACTCAATTGAAATTCACACATAAAGGAGGTCCCAATCGAGGAATTTAGTTAGTATTAACTTTCATTGATCTTAAAATGCCAATGCTTGCTAATGGGTTCAAGTATCCATCATGTCATACTTTATCTACAACAACTCAAGATTCCAATATAGTCGGTAGAGCCATGTTCTACAGAAGGAATCAAGTAACTTTTGTGCCAATGATTGATTATGATGAATCAAGACTCTCACTTAACAAGGAGGGAAGTTAAATAGATTAAGGAAGAAAATACCGTTAACGTTGCGATCCAATCAAATTAATCATAACCTCTATACCAAAAGCTCCACCTTTTCACTTCAGCAAAAAGAAGATTAGTTAGCCATAATAAAAGTAGACAACATGTAGGAAGATGAAATAAACATGGATTGAAAAATCAAATGAAGAACAAGAAGAAAAACGAGAAAACAGTTAGACAAAGTTTCAGTATTGAAAACTAGAATAAAACTAAAGAAGAAAAGCTAAAGATGATACAAGAACATAAAGAAGGCCTAAGAAATGACATGAATTCGTCCTCCCCCCCCCCAATGTGCCTATTTATAGAGTTTTTGAGGTGGGTGAAATTGTAAAATAGTAAAATCTATGTAAATATAAATCAATAAAGGTAGGCTACAATTTCTTTTAATTTTTTGACTATCATAGATATCGAATCAGCTCTTTCTCAAAGCATAGAACTTGTATATCTCTTCTTTATCTTCGAATCGATAACTTGTTCATTTAAATCGGACATCCGTAACTCAAGTTATGATTTTTCTACCGAAACTACTGTTCAGCACACGAAAGAACGAATCATCTCATCTATAATCAGATTTTGGCAATGAAAACGATCAAACTAGCTTGCGAAATGAAGCAGAGTTGAAGGTCTATATGTGGACTTTCAGATGAATTTGGAATCATTCAGTTCTGACTCTACAACTCCATATATGATTTTTCTCGTGAACGGAGGGCAAGTGATGTTTTTACATATATAAAAAAATAATTATTTAATATATATATTTTAATATTAATGAACAGTAAATCGCGTATGTACATTAAATATATGTATGACAGTGAGTCGGTGAATAATAACTTTGAATAGTAAAATGCGTGTAAATAGTAAAAATGCATAAATAGTAACCCGGTGAAAAAATGCTCAGAATATAGAAATTAATCATACTCAAAGTATATAATAATAATTAAAACCTTTAATAGCAATACACTTATGAGTGTTCATTAGAATTACTAGAGATAAGTAAACTAGTTGAGATGAAATATACTCTATAAGCAACACTTTTGAGTCATTTTGGTAACAATATGTTAAACTCTTTTGAATGTGTCTAAGTACATGTATTTAAATTATGATTTAATTATATATTATGTTGAATATTTCATAAACTGGTCATGGATTCAATTTTATTAAAATTTGAGGTTATTATAGGTATATAGTATAAACCAAAAAACCAAAAAACCAGAACTGAAAACTCAACAACCATGGTTTTGGTTCTGTTCAATTCTCGGTTCTCAGGTTAGGTAAAAAAATTTTGGAATTAGAGTCATTTTGAGTTGGTTAGGTTTCACCAAAAAATTGAATCAACCCAAACCGTACTCACCCCAATACAAATTACACTTTTTCCACTTAGATTTGGAAATTCATTATTTTTCCTTTGATTTTTTTAACTTCAATAGAGAAAAAAATGTTATACTATAAAGGAAAATTTACGGATAAAGTCCATTACGGGCACCTTACTTTTAATTGTTGTCTTAAATAGATACATAACCTTTAGATTTGTCTTATCAAACTAAATAAACTCATATAGTGCATTCTAATCGGGTACTTCCCGTTGATTTTACCATAAATTGGATGAAAAATGATAATGTGGCATTAAATATCATTAAAGTAAGTCATAAAACAACAACTTTAATCCTTAAACTTTTTTCAATCGCTAATTCTAATCCATAAACTTCTAGATCTAACTCTCATACCTGCTCAATGATCAATAAAAATCCAAAAAAACCCATAGCCCATCCCGCCCAACCCGTCTTCCATTGTTGACTGGTCTATGGTCTATGTTAGCCAAAAGGAAAATCCATGGAACTCTATATTCAGCGGTGATAAGGCCTAGGTGCCGTTATTCACTCCACAACATTCAAAGGTTATTGCTGATCCCTAAAATGTTTTAATGATGGCCAATGAGCCAATTCCAGGGGTGGCGCTTGGGCTCCCTGTCGGACTAGCTATTCAAGGTTAGGTTCATGGCTTAGGGGAGAAGATGACAGATATTTTAGAGAAAGGTGATGCGGTGGCTTTGCAACGTTTCCTAGATCTGCAGCCAATGGTTCCACGGCGAAGGCAGAGTCGATCAATGCAAGGATGATGAAGAGAACGACCAATTAATGCACTAACAACGAGGAGAATAGTGAAGTCAGAGCAATCAATGTGCTGCTTGAATAAGAACGATTTGGGTGACAGACTCAGGCTAGATTTGGGCAATGGTGGCAGTGACATGGAGAGCCGGTGGTGGGTAGAGGCTAAGAGAGGGAGAAGGAGGAAAAAGTAGATTTAGGCTAAAAAGAGTAAGTTTATGAATTTAGGGTTTAGAATTATTGATTGGAAAAGTTTGAAGACCAAACTTATCATTGAAACTTTATTTTAATGTTATTTAATGTCACATCATCAATTTTCATCCAATTTAATAATAAAATTAATGGAAAGTACCTAATTGAGACATGCTATATGAGTTTATGTAGTTTAATCTGACAAATATAAAGGTTATGTACCTATTTGGGATAATAGTTAAGGCTAAGATACCTTTGGTGGACTTTACCAAAAAATTTACAATCTAAAATGCCCATTACTATCATAAAATTTATTAGACGTTTTCGTTTTATTGGAGAAAAACTGATGAATAATTTAAATGAGATTATTTTTTACCTAAAGGTATTTTTCGTTAAATTTATCATTAAAAAATGTCAATAATAAATAACTATAAAAATTTTCAATCATAAATTTATGTTGATCAATCAAAATTTCACCTTATTTTGCTTTTGAGTTTGAGTTAGACTTTCTTTATATTATTTTCGTATCATTAAAATGATTAACTATGATTAAAAAAACAACACTCTGAAACATAACATTGTATATGTTTTGAATTAATGGATATTTTTTTTGTCATTAAACAATAATTTAGTAAAAGGTTCATATTTTATCAACTCAAATTTCAATTTTTAATATTTATAAGAAGTTTATTTAGAAAAATTCATTTTCAATTTTTTCATTTATGAACCAAATTACTTTATTAAAGTATAGATTTTTGAATTAAGCTCATGCTACAAAACTCAATTATCAATAATGAAAAGACCAAAATCTCTTTTGATCCATCAAACTATAATGACTCAGTCACTTTAGTCCCTGCGAAGTGACTTAGTCATTTTAGTCCATCAAACTATGAAACGTAAGATATTTTATCTCTTTAACTCGGTAACTCGGTTAACTTTTCATTAAGACTGTTAAATTTTTAACAGTTTGGTGATCTGATTGTATATGTTTAAAATCTTAGTCGCTAAATTAAAAAATAAAAAATTTGAAACACTTAATGATAATTAAACCTAAACCTGAACTCACATCTCTTCACTGCCACCTCCATTGCGCCATCCTCGCCGCCATCTCCAACTCCGTCCCCACCTCCGCATTCCAAATCGCCCTTTCCTTCGTCTTCACCTCCGCCCTCTAGCGTCCTTCTCTCCACCTCCGCCGTCTTCCACTCCTACTCTCACTTGAAAGACCGCCACCTCCGCTACATCTTCTCTGCCGCCATCCCCAACTCCGTTCCCACCTCCCCCCTCCAAATCTCCCCCTATTCCATCCTTACCTCCGCTCTCTGGCGTCCTCCCCCCCACATCCGCCATCTTCCATTCCCACTCCCACCGGAAAGATTGCAATCCTTCATCTTCCACCCCATCCTTCATCCTCTGTCTGTCCTGTCCTTCATCCTTCACCCCATCGGCACCGCTGCCTACCAGCAAACCTGGGTCGCCATCGTCGCCACTAACTCCAATAGATAGGTGGGATTTGGTGGCGAATTTTATGCCAAGGCTTCTTCCCACCGTCGTTTTCCTCTTCGATCTCCAACATCTCCTATTCGAACCTTCTTAGTCTGGGCTAGCACCCATTTCACCAGAAGAAAAAAAATTGTACTTCTGTAATTGTATATATTTTTGTTAATTAATTATATTTATAATATTGTTTATGTTTTATTTTTAGTATTTTTTTATAAAAAAAAATAAAATTAATTTTTTTAATTAATTATATTCTTTTAATTAATTTGATTTTTTTGGGTTATTATTTGAACTTGAAGAAATTAAAAAAAAAAAATTGTAATTGAATATATTTTTGTTAATTAATTATATTTGTAACATTATTTACCATATTTTTTTGTAAAAAATAAAATTAATTTTTTAATAAATTATATTTTTGTAATTAATTAACATTTTTTACTGGTTTAGGATAAATAAAAAGTAAAATGTTTTATGTTTGGGACTTTGATTTATATATGTTAAAGTATAGGATATAAAACAAAGATATTGAGAAGGTAGCTAAATAAACATGCAATTGTCTCTCTCTCCTTTTTTTTTGTTTTTAATATGTTAGTCAAGTAACGGACTTTTGGCCAAAGGGGTAAAGTGTGCTATAGTTTATAGTTCAGGGACCTGGTTGCACCACGCCAAACTACAGGGTCTCTTCTCATCAAATCACTATAGTTCAAAAGATCAAAAGAGATTTTAGCCTAATGAAAAGATATAACTGAAACACAAATATTGTGTTTAATTTATTTTAATCAATTGCAGTATAGCCATTAAGTTAATAAATATTAAAAGAAAAGAAAAAAATTAATAACAAATTTTAGGGACTAAGAGAGAAAATGAAAAAATTTTAGATATTTAAAGCTTAGGAATTGATAGTGATCAATATTTTACTTTAGAAGGTAGCACATAAAAAAATAATTAAAAAAATTGGAACTAAGAGTGCAAGCAAAAAGAATCTAGTCAAGTAATTATCAAGTTCGGATACCAAAACGCAACATGGGTTGAATCTAGTGACTAAAATGGGAAAGTATAGAATTTCAAGGACTGAAAATGTATTTTAACCACATTGGAAGTGAAACGAACTAAAATTGGAAAAACTCCAACACAACCTCAAGACAGGACCCCATTGCAAAAATGAGACCAAGCTTTTAAAAGGAGCCGATTGCATCCAACAAAAAAAAAAGCCAAACAAAAGGTACTGTTCATGAATAGTGTGAAACCCATGCCTTTTAGAATACATGAAATACAAAAGACCCGTGCATTGTTGCAGTCACATAATGTCACAATATTAAGTAAAATAATAATGAAGAAAATCAACAAAAATAATTTGAAGACCAAGAGAGAAAATGTAAAAACTTTAGACATTAAGAGTTTAATAATTGACTTAGAAAAAGTTAAATTAACAAAAAAACTCTATTTTACTAAAAAAATAAATAAACCATGGTGACCAATGTTTTACTGCATAAAACAATATATCCTTAAAAAAACCAAGAAATCAAACAAAAATACTATAATTAAGTAATTATTAAGTTCAAAGCCTAAAACGTCAAGCTAATTAAGCTAAGGGCTTAATATGGGAAATGAAAACAATGCAAGGACTGGAAATGCATTTCACCAAAAGAAACGGGGAAACAAAATGAAAGTGGGAGAATAGTAAGACAGGTTCTAAAAAAGCTATTATCTTTTGAAAATCTTACTAAACTTCAAAAAAGAAACAATCACATAAAAAAAATTAGGTGAATGGGCCACAATCTAGCCCAAGCCCCACAACTAGAAAGAAACATTGACATAAATCAACCTGGAATGCATGACCTAAGATAATACCAACCCAAACCCATCAAACAAACAAATACATAGCCCAACCAAACAAACCAACGCCTAAACCATAAATGAAACAACCAAGGGCAAAAGTGGAAACACACTATAATTTATTTTATAAATGAACAGTAACCCAAAAGCAGTAATTAAAATATAGTAATAATGTATAATTAGAATTAAAAAACAAATAAAAACAAAAAGAAATGGAAGAAAAAAATTGGTCTAAATTACTTTTGGTCATTCAAAATATGTTGACTTGCGTTTTTTAGTCCTTGAATTATGTCTCAGGCATTTTGCTCCCTCAAACTATGGAAAGTATAATACTTTTCCTATCTAACTCAGTAATACCGTTAACTTAATGTTAACTCTATTAGATTTCCAATGGTTTGAGACATGATTGTAAAAAACTAAAATCTTGATCTCTAAATCACAAAAATACATAACTTGGAAGATTTAATGAGAAGTAAATGCAAACTTATTAGATGCTTGAAAATTATAGATCAAAAGATAATTCAAAGACAAAGAAGTTTGGAAAAAAAAAAAAGTTCCACTAGTGAAAAGGTAAGAAGACTACATTGTCCTCAAGTAACATATCAATTTCAAAAAAAATAATTAATAACAAAATCGGTTTTTAATTATTTTAAAGTCTATATCATTTTAAAACTAATACTCTATTTAACTAATAATTAGTACTTCATTTATTTTTACAAAGTAACTAATTTTTATGAAATAATTAGTACTTCATTTATTTTTACAAAGTAACTAATTTTTATGATCTTTTTTTTTTTTACAAAAATAGAGTTTGATAATGCAGCATGTTCAATTTTATTTTTCTTTTTACCATGTAGAATTAATAGCATTTGGATGTTAACACTTTATCTATATAGTAATTACTTAAATAACTACTTTTTTGTAAATATTTTTCCTCACACAACCTAAAAAGGAAATTTAATAAGGATGCTTACTCTCTACAAAAAAAATAAAAATATTTTTAAAATATTTATTGAGCCTCCTGATGCAGCTTCATCTCCTATCACCCCTCCCCCTGAAATTCCACCTTCTCCTTAGCCAATTTCACCTTTCTCCATGATCCACAGAAACCATCACCCTCCAATGTAACCGCCAGGGGCGGACCTATGTAGGGGCAGGGGGTGCCGCTGCCCCCCCCGAAAATTTTGAAAAAATTTAAATATAGGTACTTAATTGGTTAATTCAAAAGAAATTAGGGACTAGAAATGTATTTTTATCCCCTCGGAAATATTGAAAGAATATGAAGATGAGGAGGGGAGTAAGGTAGGCGCTAAATAAAACAGTGACCAAATGAGTAATTATTCCCTCTAGTCTTAAACAGATATTTTAACATGGCCCAAATGCACTATTAGTCCTTCAAAATTTTCAACCTGTACGAGTTGCACCTTAATCTTTGAATTAGTATGAATTACTCCCAATCTCCAGCTTTACCTTGCCACGATGTCGTCCCTCTCCTCCTGGTTTTGTCGACTCTCCTCCGGGCTCGCCCCCCCGAACCGAAAATCCTAGTTCCGCCACTGGTCACCGCACTTATCGATGCCACCTCCGAATGCCAAATCCCCTTCTCCAACCTCCTTCTCCACCTCTTTTGTCAATCGCCACCTTGGATACTACCCCAATTGAAGAGGATGAGCTCTCGCCCAAAAGAATAGTTGGGTTGAGATAATGGAAGAATTGGGTAATGGGTGGCACCGGAGGGAGAAAGGACTCGGGTTGTTGCTGGCTACTGCACCAAGATTAGCGGACGGGGAAGCATAAAGGTGGAGAGAAAGATCAGTTGGAGATGAGGCTTGGATCGTAAGATGCTAAAGTATAGGGTATAAGAGAAAGAAAATAAGACGTTGGGTGACTTGACACGTAATTTTTTCTTTTTATGAGTTAGTTAAGTAACAAATATAAGGTAAAAGGGGGAAAGTGCTTTATGGTTCATAGTTAAAGTTTAAAGACTCTGTTGAGCAGTCAAAATAGTATGAGGAATTAAAAGTGATTTAGGCCAAAATCCAAGAAAATAGGAGGGTAAGAATAGATTTGCGACGTAAAGTGTAACTAGAACGAAAGCTGAGGGGAAGACTGCGGTTTACCCTAAAAGTCATTGAGAATTTGATTTTTAAGAAACGGCAACGTTACACAGGGCATCCGGACCAAAACAAACTCGTCAGTGTTGATACTTTAAGACCAAATCGCTGCGCCAGCCAGGCAGCCACCGCCCACCGAAGCTATCGACGATGGCATCGTGCTCGCTGTTCCACTCTTCGCTCCCCGCAAACCCCAAGCCCCTTCTTCACCAACCCCCCCGACGCCTCTTTCCCGCCGCCATCTGCTGCTCCTCCCCTACATTTGATCAGAATATCTCAACCGCCTCCAACAATTCTACCCCACCACCGACCGTCGCCAAGAACCGCCGCCTGGCTGACGAGAACATCCGGGACGAGGCTCGCCGCCATCGTTCCACGGCAGAGAACACGTTTTCCGCCAAATACGTGCCCTTCAACCCGGGACCAGACTCTACGGAATCGTACTCACTTGACGAGATCGTCTACCGGAGTCGCTCCGGTGGGTTGCTCGACGTCCAACACGACATGGAGGCGCTGAAGAAGTTCGACGGCTCCTACTGGAGGGAGCTTTTCGATTCGCGTGTGGGCAAGACCACGTGGCCCTACGGCTCCGGAGTGTGGTCCAAGAAGGAGTGGGTGCTGCCGGAGATTGACCCAGATGATATCGTCTCAGCTTTTGAAGGGAATTCGAATCTCTTCTGGGCTGAGCGTTTCGGCAAACAGTTTGTGGGCATGAATGATTTGTGGGTCAAACACTGTGGGATTAGCCATACCGGGAGTTTCAAGGATTTGGGCATGACTGTTTTGGTCAGTCAAGTGAATCGTTTGCGCAAACTGAAGAGGCCAGTTGTCGGCGTGGGCTGTGCCTCCACTGGGGACACTTCAGCTGCCCTATCTGCATATTGTGCCGCCGCAGGTATTCCTTCGATTGTTTTCTTGCCTGCTAATAAGATCTCAATCGCACAATTAGTGCAGCCAATTGCCAACGGTGCTTTTGTCTTGAGCATTGATACCGATTTTGATGGATGTATGAAGTTGATTAGGGAAGTTACCTCTGAGTTGCCTGTTTATCTGGCGAATTCGTTGAACAGCCTCAGACTTGAAGGCCAGAAGACTGCTGCGATTGAGATTCTACAGCAGTTTGACTGGGAGGTACCTGATTGGGTTATTGTTCCTGGTGGTAATCTTGGAAATATTTATGCTTTCTATAAAGGGTTTAAAATGTGTCAGGAATTGGGGCTTGTTCACAGGATTCCAAGGTTAGTTTGTGCTCAAGCTGCCAATGCAAATCCACTTTACTTGTATTTTAAGTCTGGGTGGAAGGAATTTAAGCCAGTTACGGCAAATTCTACTTTTGCATCTGCTATACAGATCGGTGATCCTGTATCTATAGATAGGGCTGTGTATGCTTTGAAAAATTCTGATGGGATTGTAGAGGAAGCAACTGAGGAGGAGTTGATGGATGCTATGGCACAAGCTGATTCTACTGGTATGTTCATATGTCCTCACACTGGAGTTGCATTGACTGCCCTGATTAAACTCAGAAGTAGTGGAGTGATAAAACCTGGGGATAGAACAGTGGTGGTGAGTACAGCTCATGGATTGAAATTCACACAGTCTAAGGTTGAGTATCACTCCAGAGAAATTCCAGATATGGCTTGCCGGTTTGCTAATCCCCCAGTAGAAGTGAAAGCGGATTTTGGTTCTGTCATGGATGTGCTCAAGAAGTATTTGGGGGATAAGGCTCCAAAACATTAGGCAGCTGTTGTAAGTTATACTTGTGCTCTCAAGTCATGTTCAGGTTCAAGTCTTCCCTAGTTTGCTTTTTGGCTTATTTTGTTATTTGTTGCCTTTGAACCAAGATTGCTGATCTTTTGGTTGCATAGGTTTCAGGTAGAAGCCATCCTTGTCTCATATGAGTTTTTGGGTTCGAAAACGTATTAGCTAGATCAATAATGTTTGCCACAAGGGTAAAATTTTACTGATCTAAGAATAACTCCTATGCAGTCCACAAGGTCCCTTTGTTTTTTATCTTGTAATCTAGTAAAGTTTGATACGTTTCGGTTTTTGCCTCAAGAATGTTCTATCTTCCTCTGCCTCTTGAAATACAATTTGGTCCCTGTTCCACTTTTACAAAGTGCATTTTCTCCGATGTTTACTTTCTAGGAACTTGCAGGGTTCTGCATATTGAGTTTCAGCATTGTTGTTCTTTTTAGGTCTGATTTATGCTCATTTTCAACTTAAGATGAAAGGTATCATCTTCCATGCCCTTACTCATTAGGAGGTTCAATTTTGTAGTCTTGCCATGCTATTTGCTTAAGTTCTCCAAATATGCACGGAACCATCAATTCAAAGCTAACCCTGAGTTACAGGAAAAATGGCCATGTAAAAATACCATACGGGGACACAAAGTAGTTGACATGTCATTATTCACAAAATGGAATCTTGATGCAAGTAGGTTGCCATGTAAAATTTTGGTGCAAGCAGAAATTCCAAGATTTGGCAATACAGGTGCCTGTGGTACTGTGGATGTTAATCATCCCGCAGAGGAAAAGGATTGTGTGAGCTCAACAGTTTACGAAGATTATAAATTGTCATCTGTAATTGCTTCTTGACCTGTGACATGTTGACAGGGTTCTCAATAAATCATTAATCAATCAGAGGTCAAAAGGACAGTCTGGTAAGGGAAGGGAACATCGTCTTCTGAAAGGTAAGTTCCTACAGAAGGGCGTGTGGAGGGTGTTTACCATGTACAATTGCAACAGCATTTACGTTGTATAGAATGACAGTTTGGGTTACAGATCCCTGTTAACCACAAAAGATAAACCTTGAATAGCGCATGTGGATGCAATGCAGCTGGTGAATAGAGGGTTCATCCTTGACATGGGATCCTCTTGCATTTTTCGGGTAGAACTGCGAGATACCCTACATGGCCTGAAGACGGCAGAGAAATGTGGCTATTGTGGGATCCGACGCCTGACTGGGGCTGCAGGAAGTTATACGCTCCCAGCGGCGGGGATCCTAACAGCTAACACTTTCATAGGGAATGCCCGCAGCTGATGTGATAGGAGTGGACCCTGGATCCTGTCTTGTTCGATATTCAAACATTGAGGCGTTATCTTCGAAGCCCGTACTCTTCTCCAATTAATTTTTTTTTTATTTTTGTTGAAATATGGTGGTCTAACGAGATGTTATCCGGGATTGCAACAAGCTAGTTTGAAAAACAAGTTCAGTGATATTGATTGAGGCGAAATTTTCTTTTTGAAAGAGACCCTAAAAGGAAAGTGGAAATAAGGGAGAAGAGAAGGTTGCAGCTACAAGCAAGCTGTGCAAGGCCAATCTTTGATTTGCGTTTGACAAAGCTACTCTACGTAAAGCGTAATCGGAAGCAATGGTCATTTTTTAAAGTGGAATCTGTCACCAATTAGAAACAAACAAGTGCATTAAACATTACCATAAATGACCAAATACACGCCTTCCGTGTTAAATCAAATATCAATTTCCATGCATGATTTAAAACAGGAGGCATGTATTTCAAATTTGTTCTTGTTTCATTCCGTTTATCCTAGCCCTTTGTTGTTGTTCAACTTGCACGGATCAGTGCGACCACCTTGCAGTAGTTCTTTCCGTATGGCCAACGGCTCAAACTCACCGAGCAAGGCCTGAAGCATCTAAAACCTTAATCAAGAAATGCGAGGGGCAAATGGCATTAACCCGACTGTTCACTAATAACAGTACAAATCACCGAATATGCTTGTGAATGGAATGGACCACGCGAGAAAGGATCAGATAACATAAATACCTGTGTCTACAGCAACGGTACCTGACAATAAACACAAACCGAAGAAACGACCAGAATTCAGGAGTAATCATACAGTGATATACTTTTGTCATCTGATACACTAGCTAGCAGGCAAGTCCGATCACCACGCCTAAAAGATACTCCCCAAACCTGGTCTGTGTGATTGCTCATTGTCTGCACCGCAGCCCTCATCCTGAGGTCCCATAGTTTTACAGTTTTGTCACTTGAGCCTGTTGCAACTGCTAATCCATCCGGACTTGCATCCACACTCAACACCCAACTTGCATGACCTGACATGGCTCCCATTAAACTTTTCCCCTCTGCATCATACATGTGTACATGCGCATCATCCGATACAGAGAACAGTACCCGGGGATCGTCAGGAGAATAGACAAGGGATCTAACAGGCATGTGGTGACCCTCTAGGTGATGTAGAAATTTGGCACGAGCTACATCAAAGACAGATATTGTGCCATCCATTGACCCACAAGCAAGTCGTTTCCCATCAGGACTCCATGCAACGGAGAGCACAAACTTCTTGTTGCCGCTTTTATCAGAAGGCTTTGCTACTTCTGGACGAGGAACTGACAAAGTTGTAATCAACCTCCATGTGGCAGTGTCCCATAGCTTGATTGATGCACTTCCACCCCCGGCAACAGCAAGAGTAGTGCCCTGCATGTGGGTGGATCATAGAGCAACTGTAAGGATGCAATTAAGCTAACTTAACAAAGTTGGCTATATCTAGAAAGTAATAAGAACCAAAAGAGAAATTCTGAGCCGATGTATTACAATTTCAAAAGAACGTAAGGAGACAGGCTCGGCCTATTAAATTGTTGCTAATCACCTTCCAGCACTTCATCAAAGATTACACGGGCAACGATGTTGCTTGGCAGGTTCATTGATGTATTACTAATTTTATAGTGGCCACAGGCATCTCCTTACTTATAAACTTAGTACCCCACAACTTCAACAAGAAGACAAGCATATTTATGGAAAGGCTGCAAGAAGCAACTAACCAAGACAGAAAAAGAAAACTCAAAACAGAAAATAAAAATAGCTAATAATTAAGGAAAATTCTACCCGCATTTAACCCTTGCACTCCCAAACTGATCTCTATGACAAATTTTTAAGTTCCTTTAGTGAAATTCATATGCATTAGCACCGAGAAGAGTGGGAAAAAACCGGAAAAAAAAATGTCCTTGGAAGCAAAATATGTTCATATTAACAATGATCTTGCTTGCCAGGTTCCTCAGAGTATTACTGATGTTATAACAGTAGCCACGGGTATCTCCTTATTCACAAACTCACTACCGCACAACTTCAACAGGCAAACCAATACATTTATAGAAAGACAGCAAGAGGACCGACTGACCAAGACAGGGAAAGGAAAACTCAACAGAAAACAACACTAGCTCATAATTCGGGAAAATTCTACCCAAATGTAAGCCTTGCTCTCCCGAAGTAATCTCTTTGCCATACTTTTTAGTTCCATTAATGAAATTCATATGCATTATCACCAGAGAATCTAAGAAAAAATGTTCTTGGGAGCAAATTGCAGCCCAAGAAGCGGAAAAATACTGACATTTTGGTTCAGCAGACTCTACGCGGTAAGAATTGAAATCAGGAATCTAAGTTCTTATCGGCATATAAGCCGAATGGCAAATACTATTCAGCGATTAAAATCAGAATTTCAGCTTAACTACATAGTTCTCAACATAACATCCCCACAGAGCTAAATTAAGTCCTCAGGAGAAAAGAAGATTAAAAAGAAGGCTTAAGATTGCGAGCAAACACTTAACAGAATTCCAAACAAGAGAAAGAGAGAAATTCCGAAATACATGATTTTACCTTGGGATCAAACTGCATTTGCCAGACTTCAGAGGGAGGGGCCTCGAGAGTAGCTATGGTGGCGTTGGTATCGACATCGAAGACGCGGACCAAGCTGTCGAGGGAGGCAGAGGCGGCGATGACACCGGAGGGATGAGCCGCCACCGAGACGACGCCGAGGCAGTGGCCGGTGTTGGTGCGCTCGAGCACGAGCTCATCGCCTGGCTTCCAGAGCTTGACGGTCTCGTCAAGGGAGCCGGTCAGGAGGAGGGCGGGGCGGGTGGTGGTGGCGGGGACCCAAGTGGCGGCCCAAACCGATTCGTCGTGAGCATTCTCGAGGGACTTGAAGAACGATAGTTTCATCGATTAGAAGGACAAGAACCCTAGCCGAAGGTATAAAGAAAGAGTAGAAGTAAGTGCAGGGTAAAAATACAATAAAAGGACACTGATTTCGATCTTCACCTGTTTTGTTTTTCAAGGCTGTCCCTTCCCTTGTTCTCTAAGCTTCGGTTGACTTTGGGCTTACAGTCTCTTATTTAGCCCTGCCCAACGATCTTGGCCCACGGTCGAAACGATATGGCTGAAAAACATGAAATTGACAGCATGGATTTATGACAAATTTCCACGATTTGTTTATTTCCAATACATGTATCTCTTAAGGATGAACATTTGTCTGAATATAGATATTATGATAGTTTTTTTTCTATAAAATTTTCAACATCAAATTTATCTTATTATTATTATTTAAACTCTTACTACATAAAACTCAATAATAATTTTTTTAATTTTTATTTATACAAAATCAAAAAGTGAATCCTCTGGTTCTTTTAATTATCATTTAAACTTCCATTACATAAAAAGATCATCAAATTGCTCTCAAAATTGAACCAAACCAACTAAAGAATTTGGTTGGTTTAGTTATTACATTTCAGATAATTCTTTTCTTTGAATTATAGAGGAACATCTACATATTGAAGAACCTAGAAAAAGATCATCAAATTTATTATAAACAACATATAAAAGGACTCAGAAATTTTTTTATTATTTTAGCTAAAGAATTTGAAATTATAACAACAACCCCAAAATAAAACTTTTTAAATTTTACTTTTAGGGATGAAATTGAAAAAACTATCATAAATTGCATACATTTTAATTTTTAAGCCTGGAGTATATAATTTATACTACTTTTGTCTCACAAAGATTGTCTTTTTTTTCAAAATATATTCATGTTTTTTTTCTTTACTATTCAATACAATTAATTCATGTTTTTTTTTCTTTCAAAATTTACTATACAAATATAAACTTTTTATAGGAAAATAATAACTTAAAGACTCTAGTTTGTAAATATATTTTTTTAAAAATTTTTACAATGCAAATTAATATGAATGTATTTAATTCAAATTTTAGTAAAAAAAAAAATAAAAGGACCAACCTTTATAAAACAGTGGGAGTATTATTATTATTATTATTATCCCTAAAACTATAAATTAAAAAATGGAAACTTACAATAACTCCCTCTAGTTTGACATAACCTACACTTTGCCCTCTTATTTTGAAAAGCAACTTCTAAAACCAGGGGTGAGCATCCATTTGGTTGGTTACCCATCGACTGAAATAATCAAAACCGATCAATTTTTTATTTTCACATTTTACAATCAAACCAATTGAAATTACTCTCAAAACCAAACCAAATCAATCAAATTAAATTTTGATTGGCTCGGTTAATACATTTCAGTTAATTCCTTCCTTTGAAATATTGAGGAACATCAAGAACCCATAATGAGATAATCAAATTTGTGATAAAACAACATATAAAATGACTTAGTAAAATCTTTATTTCTTTATTTAAAGAAGTAGAAATTATAACAACAAACCCTAAAATAGATTAGATCCGCACACAAAATCTAAATAGTAAAAGAAAAAGAAGGATGAAATACAAAACAAGGAAAAATCTCAAAAATATCTTAAATAAGTTGGTCATGGCTATTGTGAAGCTTGCCCATAAATAGATCCTATCGCTTATGCCCTTCATTGATGTTGTTCTTCGCTGTAGTCTTCTTGACTTCATTGCATGTCTATTAGGGGTAATCAGTATTCAGTTTAAACCGAAAAAATTTTGAAATTCGGTTCGGTTTCGGTTGAAACCAAATAACAAAAAATTTGGTTTCGGTTCAGTTTCAGTTTCAGTTTTAGAATTCGGTTAATTTAGTAACCGAAATAACCAAAATTTTTTATGCCAATTTTTTTTATTTGTTTCATGAACAATAAATACTACAAAGTAACCAAAATTAGCTTGTATTCTTTTTTTTTTTTCCATGGACAATGAATCTTCTATATTAAATGGAATTTGAAAAGAAAAACAATATCTTTATCTCATTTCATCTCTTATAGAATTTAACTACCATGTTTTCAGTTAATTCGGTTTAAACTGAATCGAACCGAAATATTTCGGTTCGGTTTGAATTCGATTTTATAGACTAATTCGGTTATTTCGGTTTCTTAGCATCCAAAATCGAAAACCAAATAAACCGACAAATTCGGTTCAATTTAAACCGAATAACCCAAATAATCACCCCTAATGCTTACTGCTTGAAAAAATCTTATCATAGAATCGGGTTTATAGGCTACTCAATTGGTCCGAAATTGACCAAAGAGTCAAGCAATAAGCGACTATGTTCTCTAATAAGAGCAAGACGAGAAATGACAGAGATTTGAAAGATGAAGGCGATGGCGATTTATGGAAGATGAAGAAGCTAAGCTGGGGATGACGATATGGAGAAGATAAAGAAGCCAAGTTAAGGCAACAAGTATAATTGGGTTTTGAGGGCTATGAGGGTGAAAACAAGGTCTATCTAGCTAGGTTAAAAAGTTGAGTAAATAATACTTGTTTCTTGTGGTTTCATTCAAGTTACACTTTACACCTATAATTTGAAAAATTACAATTTGGCTTTTTTGGGTTTTTAGTTTTTACTTTATTGTACAATAACCGAACCGATAACTGAAAATGCATTATGAAACTGGCTCAAACATGACACAACACACAAATCATGGAATTTGAGATAATTTCCATTCCTCTGCACCTAATCATTTGCATGTAATATGGCTTTTAGAATATGTCCATAGGTTGCTAAGAAGGTGTCGTTGGAAGGTGATAAATGTTAATTTTGTGGTCAAATATGTTGAATTTTTGTCAACTTTGACCACAATTTTCTACTTTATCACTCAATATTTTTTTGCCGATTCTTGCTTTGATCCTTCATTTTGTAGGTTGCAGAAGCGGATCATAGCATTGGAATGGCACTGGGTTAAGCGGAACGAAAAAACTGGAACGCAAAAGTCAACGGAAATTATAACTGTGGTGCCTAGGCGCCAGGAGCGAGGCCTAGGCGCCACAGTACAAAGTCCTTTGCTAAGAAAAATGCACTTTTGTGCCTAGGCGCCAAGCACCCTCGAGCTCTGGCACCCTCTCCTGAGGCCTAGGCGCTAGTCACCCGGGAAAGTGGTCCCTTACCTCAAATTTGAACTCAAGCGTGCTATTGGCCAAGGATTTCTATCCAATTGATTTGGTGAGTGAAAGGGACATCCTCAAGAGTAGAAGAACCTGGAACCTAGCAAGGGAGGAGGATCTTCTTCATCTTCATCTTGGCTTCCTAAAACTAGTTTTGGTTTTTTCCACCATAGTTAGTATTTCTAGCTTTTCTTAGTTTCTTCTTGGTGACCATTAGAGCTAACTTGGAGATTGCTTGGAGTGCTCAAGGAGACTAGCTTGGAGACTTTGAATTCAAGAACTTCTAGCCATCTTGGGTTTATTCTTTCATCTTCCTTGTAGTTCTACATGGATGTTATTATGTTTACTTTCATGATTATGTTTTATTTAGTTATGGAGTAGTCTTCTTTTACACTTTCTATGGATATAGCTACTTGGATTGACTTTGTTGGATGAATTCATGGTTATGTGATGTTAGTTTTCTACCAAATGCGTGTTTATTCTTCTCTTGATCTTAATGTTGTGTAGCTAGTTGATGGCCACAATTAGTTGCACTATAAATTGCCTCTAAACTCTTGGAAAAGATTAGAAGTAATTGGACCTATGAGAAGAATTTAAGGGCTATGGACTTGTTGGAAAATTAGTCTATGTCCTTAAGTAAAGGTAAATTGAGCTCTAATGCCTCTTTCTAAACTTGTAATCAGGTGGAAATCCTTATTAAGTTTATATTAGAGAGATTAATTCTTTCACTTGGAAAGTAAGAATTTAGTTAAATAACTTTATCAACATACATTGGAAATTAACTCATTCACCTAAGTTCACCAACAAATCAAGACAAGTAGTGAACCCATAGGAAGTGTTCTTTCATGATTTGATAAAAACTACAATTTTTACATTGCATACTTGCATTCTAGGATAATAGTATTCCGTTTAGTTAAGTTTAGTCATTTGTTTAAGTTGCTTACATTTCCATCCAACTTTGGTTGTTTAGCTAAAGTTTACTTTGAGTAGTGGTACTTGACAATCAATTTAATCAATCTTCGTGGGAACGATACTCAGTCACCCCATCTACACATCTACCGTGCACTTGCGGAATAGTGGTTTCAAAATTTAACTACAGAAGGTGAAGCCAAAGCCTATGCATGCATAGTACTAGTATTTTTCTTTCTTCATTTTTTTGGAGCAATTGAAATGATTCATTCTTTTTTTTTGTTCGTTTTATAGTTTGAGGATAGGAGAAATTACACCTAGTTCATTTTAATTTGTGTTAAATTAATTCAAAATTACTTATTTTTACTTTATATCTTTTACCCGTTTAGAAATTCAATATTATGTAGATGTAACAATCCATTAAAAATAAAATTTTTATAATATCATTAAATTTCAATGTAATTTTCTTTTTTTAGGGCGTTCAAATAAAAAAATCATAAAAAATTAAGGGTATTATAAAAAAATTATATTTTTTAAATGAATTTTATCATAATATTATATTTCAAATGAAATGACTTCTGAGTAAAAAAAAAAGTGTATAAAAAATAAACTATTTTAAGTTAGGTTGACTTAAATCAAAATAAATTACTTTCTAAGACTGTTTCCGTACACAAATTTTAAAATTTTTCATGTGAATAAAGGATAGCTTTCTTTTTGCCTTTTTGGTACATGATTTTGAAGATGGTTGGTTTTTAGGTTACATAATTCTTCTGTTTTAGGTTCTCACTTTCACTATTGCATTTTTGCTTCTCCTCTCATTTTTTATAACATCATTACTCAGATAAATATTATAAAATGATGTTTTACTGCTCCTGTTTCCACCATTCCTTACTCCCGCTTTTGGTCTCCCGGGCTGCCATCATTCACCATTACCCAGGGAACCGAAAGGAACAAGTATCATTTTGTTGACCTGACCACTAATTTTATGATTTGAATCATTACACGGTCCTCCCTCCTCATTCCTGGTAAAATAAAAAGGAAAGAAAGCATCATGCTACTAGAAGACATGTTATGCTTTTTCACTACTTTGGGTGTGTAACATTAGAAAATTAGTCATCTGTATGGCTTTTCTGAGTAATAATAGTAACAAACTAACAATTGCTTGTAAACTTGTTTAATGGTCACACCACTAGTCCCTCAAGTTTATATTGGTTGTTGTGAGTCGGAAGAAGCTTGAAGTTAAATCCAGGAAAATTGAAGGCCACTTCACGCCAAACAAACAAACATTTTTTCTACCTCTAGTTAGATGAACCAACAAATTTTTTTTTAATAAAATATCGACATACAATTTATCTTACTAATGTTGTTTAAACTTTCATCATCCAGAGTTAAAAAAAAATACTTTTTAAATTTTTATTTAAACTCTCATCACATCAAATATATTTTTAAAAATAAAAATGAAAAATAACATAAATTACACAGAGTTTGACGTTAGTACCCAGACAAAGAGAAGTGGTACGGAGTGGGAGGCTAACGGAGGTCGGATGGGTGAACCAAAAATTGCATACGACCGGAACCGAGCCTTAAACTCGGATGCACCAAAATTCGGACCGAAATCCACACAATCCCGGCTCCGACGATCGGGAACCACACCAAAAGGACCCTCCCGGACCGGAGCCCATATCTGTACTGTACACCAGAAAATGCAATAGAATAATCACTCAAAATTCAAAACCCAACCCTGTTTTAAATCAGAACCTCCCCACGAGATCACCAAAAACAGACCTCACGGAAGTGTGTGTTTGCGCGTCTATAGCTCCTGGTAAAATCGTGTCCGTCCCAGGAAAATAATTGGAATTATACTTGGACCTGAATTGAAATCCGATTCAATTCCTTCCTTTTTCTCTGAGAGAATTTATTTTCTCCAGCCGCCAACCGTCCCTGAGTCTGGCGATGAAAGTGTCGGCCTTCACATTAACGTCGGGGCTCGGGCAGAACACGCCCACGCGTCCCATTTCCCCACTCCCATCGTCAGGGTTCGTCTTGCCGGCCGAGAATTCCAATTCCTCTGTACTTGACGAAATCTCTCTTTCCTCCAGTTCTGGCGATCCGCACCGTGAGGTTTCTTTGCTACGGATCCGAACAAAATCTCCGTTCACAACGAACTTCATTTCTGGGAGTTTGAACGGTGGAGGAGGAGGCGGCGGTGGCATAGGTGTTAGAGGAGACTGACCACCGCTTTTCACATTCTCGTCATACAAGATGCTTGGAGATTTCGTGGGCAGTGGCGGCCTGCCGGTAATCGAAGGCGTTAGCCTCCGTGCAGGTGTTGGTGGCGTCGGTGGAATATGGCTGTTCCGTTTGGGCGATCGTTTTGAGGACGGAATGGCTGGCGGCAGCGGAGGGGGTGGTGGTGGTGGTGGAGCGTGGGCTGAGTGGATTTTTTTGCTTTTGCTTCCCTTTTTGAATAAATTATGAAACATGGATGGCGGGGGCGGTGGAGGAGGAGGAGGAGGCGGTGGTGACGGCGGCGGTACAGTGGACAAATACGGCTGAGGCTCAGTAGCAATCTCGTCGTGATTTTTTGTCCTCCGTTTTCTCTTCCTCTTCTTCTGATGATTATATATCGAAGCCAATACCATCTTTATCTCCTTCGCCGCATTACTCTTTCTACGTTCAAGTTTCCCTGATCTCATCTTCGACTGGGACTTCACTTGCACCAGTGGTGACGGTGGCGGAAGAGGCGGAGGAGGAGGAGGCGGAGGCGGAGGTGGTGTTGGTGAAGCATTTGGACTTGCCTTTTCCACCTTCACTCTGCCAGCGACGGTTTCGTACGTGCATCTGGATTTCAGGCCGGCGACTGATGGCGGCAAAAGTGGTGGCGGCGGAGGAGGATTACGAAGGACAAAAGTGTCGATCGGGATCTCCTTGATATCAGTCTCCTCAAACTCACGTCTGCGTCCGTGAAGCTTGAAATGATTGATACAGGCAGACGAACGGAACTTGCTAATTTCGAAATCGTCGAAAAAACGGAACCCATCCTCGCCGGTTTCCCACAAGGAGTCTTGCCTCAGATCTGGATAGGAGCTGCTATTCCTCTTCAACCTTCCAACGCCAGTTGCCCGTGTTTCACTGTTTGGAGCTTCGTGCTCGACAGCGTTCGAAGAATCGTTTGCAACGGCATTAACATCGGCAGCAGCCGAGGCTGATCCGTCGTCGTTTCCTCTGGCGAAAACGCCGCAGAGAATGGCAAACGAGACGAGGAGAATGTTAACGGTATCCCAACTTTTCTTGACGGAATTGGGCCGTAAAATTTGCTGGGTGGCGGAGAGAACCGGAGGAACAACGAATATCAAAACTAGCAAACCGAGTATGGGCAATAGAATGATGAGGACGGGAGGAGGAAGAAGCGGAGACGACGGTGAGCGGCGGCGACGAGCTACGGTGGCAGGTGGTAGAGGCCAGAGCGGCGGAGAGTCGCCGTTTATTTCCATGGCACTTTCCTTTGGATTACTTTTTGGGGAGGATCCGAAATAAAATGGCAGAGGTTGCAACTTATAAGATACTATTAGCAGAAAGTCGTGACTTATGGGGTAATTCTAACGTTACACGAAATTAAACGAGTAATGGACATTCTGAAGTTATTAAACAGTGACTTGCATTTTAATCACAAGTAACGATTTTTCCGTTGGCCAATTAATCGGCTGGATATTAATTGGTGCCTGTGGAAGAAGACGTATAAAGTTAAGGTTTCTAGTAGTTTTGTCTGAGAAAATTGGAGTTAAAGGGTATAGTTTTAAAAGTGCGACATTTTGTCTGTTGCAGTTTTTGTACATAACTTTCCTTTATTTCAACACTAACCATTAGACGGCTGGTTGTTGGTAAGAGAATACAGAAGATTTGTAGACCTTTTGAAAGCGTAAGTTTTCCCCATGTAAACCTGATTCAGAATCAAAGGAACCTGTCAACTTTACCTTGGCCACGTGAGCTTTCAAAGTGTAATTTTAGAACTTGGTTATAACATGAAGGTGGATGAGTTCCTTATCACTACCGAATTCGTCCCATACTCTTTCAAACATTTATTTTTTCTTAAATAGTTTGATTTAAATTTATTTATATTATTTTTTATTATAATAAAATTAAATGGCTTTTATTTTTTATTTATATATAATTTTTTATTTATATATTAGAATATTAAAAATAAAAACTTATAAATTAATTCTTTAGTACTGAATATTACAAATAACTTGGGATTGAGAGTGTGATTAGCAGGAAGGGTAACTAGTCGGTATCCAGCGAGCCAAGATCCTTTTCAAAGCCATTTTAAAAGTTGCCCACTTTAGCTCCAGTCCCCGCTGCCAACCAAATTGGCACTATTTCTTTTCTCTCGATGATTGAGAAAAGCTCATGCGTGACAATTACTTGGGGGTCCTTGAATTATTATGAAAAGTTGTAATTTGAAGCATTGCGTTTATACTATATATTCCATGGATCCCCCCACCAATTTTGGTAGGAATATATTTAAATATATAAAAGTAAAAAAAATCCCTTATAATCCTTTCGGCAGTAAAGGGCCGACGATTGTGTTTTTGTAAGTGTTTTTACAGGAAGTTCTTTCAAACGTGTTTTCCTTTTCGTTAGCTAGCATGTTATTTCGTCTGAAAATCAACAAATAAAATAGAATGATTTCCCTAGTTGAATTGAATCAAACCCATTGATGCGTTATGAGTTAGTTTTCGCTAAAAGCGTCGGCATTGCAGAACTAGGCGGGGGATTCAATAATTTGGAGGGGAAGAAGGAGGAGGAGAAAAAATAAATAATAAAAAAAATGCCAAGACACAGCGGGACAGGAAAGGACAGCAGCGACTGCGAAGCGTCCTCTAAGTTTCCCCAAATTTGGGCCCGAACAGCTTGCGGCGGACACTACAGCCTGTTTTTTTCTTCTCACGTGGGCCATTTGCTTTCTAGAAAGGAAAATTCAAGTACCACAGGTGTAGGTCAGGCCATGGGTGACAATAACCATTAATCTCAATATTTTTTTTCATATTTGTACGTGAGATATTTGTGTTAATTCTTTCTTATCTAGAGTTAGAAATTAAGAGCCAATTCATTAGGCATTAATACGACTCGGTGAATATGTATATTTGTTATTTCAAATCAGGTTATGCAAGCAGGTCGCATGTGACCCGGTTTAGTAAAAGCCCAAAAAACCCCTGCTTTTTGCAAATTGTTCATTGTCTTACCCTATCTCCTAAGTTGTCACTCCTGTAAGTAGATCCACCTTGTCTAATTGTAAATCTTGTGTTCATTGTGAGGCGTCTAGTCATTGTTACTACAAGAGTTGGACCTAGCCAATGATGTGTAGTCGGTGACGTAGGAGGAGGCCGTAGTTTCGGTAAATTGAGCCACCGAGGAAATTTTTGATTAGTAGAATAGTTCGATCCGCAATCCAGAGCTCAATTGCTTGGAAAGTGACTTCAAATTGGTCACAAGGAATGGCTTCATAGTTCAAATATGCTTTCCCGGTGACGACATCAGAGTACGCACCAGACATGCCTTGGTATGTGACATAAAACTGAGATATGTGCA
Source organism: Aquilaria sinensis (assembly GCA_005392925.1). Taxonomy (NCBI): domain Eukaryota; kingdom Viridiplantae; phylum Streptophyta; class Magnoliopsida; order Malvales; family Thymelaeaceae; genus Aquilaria; species Aquilaria sinensis. The sequence continues at coordinate 165,573 of SMDT01003215.1, read as the reverse complement.
TCAAAGCTAGAGATAGATCCATGATTGTGATTGGCTTTTGCGCTGGTGCCGGCACTAGTAGCTTGTTGTTACCAAGGATAATATTAAGACCGAGGGAGGTCAAGATGATGGCATAGTCAGCCTCTAGAAATCAAGCTCATGGTGTGTTCTGTGAATGAAAATTGGGGAAGAGAGACCATGTAATTTTCCTAAATTACAAGGGTAAATCAGACACCAAAAGATGGACCTCACACCCAGTCTCTATCACCTTTTGTAAAAAACACGTTAACGTATTTCATTTAACCTTAGCTAAATAGGTAATAACATCTGGTACATTATAAAGATTTAATATCAATTTATAATGACAATTAAAAATTTACTCCATCATGACATCATTGACATGCTTTCATATGAAACTCTTTCTAAGCTCTCATTCACAAAACACTAACTTTGTAGATAAGATAAGGGAATCATTTTGTTTAATGGATTGTTTCCTCGGTTCATTGGTTTCTCTTGCAATCAACCCAACCGTATTATTGTGAAGTTTCTTTTTAAATGCACAGCTAATTTCCCTCCCAAACAAAGATTTGTTATTATTAATCGGAATCTGGAGCCAAAATATTATAAATAGCAACAAGACAATGTTCCAAAATATCAAAATAACACAAACCGGTCAACCCTTTAGGTGCTAATGTTAACTCGCAAGCTACACCTACACGATTGCACTTACAATGGAGATGATGAAAAAAAACAAAAATTTAACAATGAAACTAAATGATGAATATCCCCTAAAAGAACATCAAATGAATAAAGACAAATACCTACATGCTTACATACATACAATGAAGATGATAAAAAAAAAAAGAATTTAACAAATAAAAAAAAAGGTAAATGGTGAGTATCATATAAAATAGCAACAAATGAATAAAACTCTCTGATTCTGAAAAAATGATGCAGGTTGATGAAAAGCCAAAAATCAAATTTAATAATAATATCCTATCATCTACGAGTAACGAGTTACTGCATCCCTCAAAGCTTGCCAATGCCAATGCTTCATTACGTAGCACTAATTCAACAAAGTGAAATCTATTATAAGCCATAGAACAACTTCCCCATATCTATCACATGTCAAAATCCCAACGTCAGCAGCCAAAGGATTACTAAACAACGTTATATCTATATATATTAATCTTCATAACATGTAAGTTCAGCTTCATCCACCTTGGAGGATGAACCACGTGATAATAAGCATTTGAAGATAAGAACTTCATCCACCTTGGAGGATGAACCACGTGATAATAAGCATTTGAAGATAAGAACTCAAGCCATTAGTCCGCCAAACTTGAAGTTGGGAGTCTTGGGACCATAATGCAAAAGATGAAAAAGATTATGCATTCGGAAAAATAAGGAAAGAGACCACACATCCGTTAAACAACTTTACTGAGTTTTTGTCTTTTTTTTTCGGTAATCAAAAGCTTTTTGTAATAGTATCCATGGTATATGTGACAGTTTGTAAATGTTGAAGAGTAACATCCAATTCGTTTTAACTTTAGTCAATTGACTACAGAATGACTTATTTTTATTTTTACATCTTTTTTATTTAAAATTAATTTTAATTAAAAGCTAATGTTATACAGTTACAATAATCAATTGAAAATACAATTTTTATAATCTTACTAAATTTTTATGAATATTTCTAGTTTCAAGCTTTAAAAAAGAAAAATTCATAAAAATTTAACAACATCCTAAAAATTTACTTCAAATTAATTATTGTATCTACATAACATTGATTTTCAAATAAAATTAGTTTCAAGTAAAAAAGATATAAAAATTAAAAAAAGTTAGTTGACTTTAGCTCAAACGAATTGGCCTAACTTTACATGTTTTTTTTTTTACCCGTAGGCTATCGAGCCACATTTGACAATTTAAAGGCAGTGTTCCTCAAGGACATTGCACCACTTTAATGCAAAGGAGTTTCTTTGCATGTATTAAACAATGAATTGTTTAATAAATTATTTTTAATTATTTTTAATGTTTTTAATGTTTTACTCATCTTATATAGCAATTGAAATCTTATAATTTAAAATTTTAAAACAGTATTTTCAAAATATTTTTAAAAAATTAATTATCTTTTATTCAATTTTCCTTTTTAAGTTAGAGAAGGAAAATTTTCATAAAAATAATTACTTGCTAAAAACTTTTTATTCAAGTGATTATTATATAAACAAACGTTAGTTAAAAAAAACATTGATTTCAAATAAATAATTAATAAAATTAAAAATATAACTAGACTTTTATGCATTCGATGTACATATTAGGGGTGAGTATGATTCATGTTGGTTCAGTTTTATTGTGGAACCTAATCAACCTGAAAATGACATTGGTTCTAAAATTTTTCTACCTAACTTGAGAACCGAAAATCAAACTGTTCAGTTCTTGGTTCTCGGGATTTTTTATTTATATCATTTACCTATAACAACACCAAAATTCAATAAAATTGCATCTATAACAAGTTTATGAAACATTCAATATAATATATAATTAAATTAGCATTTAAATACATATACTTAGACACATTCAAAATAGTTTAACAAGCTGTTATTAAAATGGTTCAAAAGAGTTGCTTGTGAAATATTTTCTATCTCAGCTAGTTTACTTTCCTTCAGTAATTCTTACATTGACATGACATTTAATATGAAAAGCTAAGCCTTTAAGACCATATTATTCAGTATTAAAACATAAAATATGTTGATATCATGAATTTTCAGTTCTATATGGCTTATAAATGCAAAAATATAATAATTGTGTTGTAGAGAGTAGTTTGGCATAAAAAGATCGAAAGCAAAATGACATAAGAGTAATCGGTCTAGGAACTGAAGTAATTTAAGTAAATATGAAAAAAATTTGTGAATAATTCTTCAACTTCCATGTTGTTTCAATTTAAGACATTGATTTAAAGGTTTAATATAAAAACGCAAGGTGACTATCATAATTTTTCAAAGAATTACATACATACATACATACATACATATACATACATACATACATACATACATACATATATATATATGTATATATATATTAGCAATACTATAATTTTTATTATATAATTATATATATACCTCATGTTCGGTTCCATCTTGGATTGATTCCATATGGAATTAGAAACCAACAAAAAAGTATCGATTCTTTTATATGTGGAACCAACTCATGAATTATGATATATTTTTACCTGAAGCACTTTTACCCAACACAATGAAAGTGGTTCAGGTTGGATTTCGGGTTTACCTAACCCATGTTCATCCTAGTATATATGCATTGGGACAAGGATAGGTACTTATATTTGTTTAAGCGCTTTTCAAACATTAATCCGCAATTGGAGGAGTGGCTAAAGGCTTTAGGTAAAACCGGTGAGGAGATTGGTTTGGTTCTTGTCATCTCCTCTGCACCTTGGTTTATTTATCTATGTTCATTTTTACGTCCTTTCTCTAGTTTTTCTCTCTTTGGTTTGTATTATTTCTTTTTTCATTGTCTAGCTTTTCCCCAGTTTTTTTTTCCTTATTTTTCATTTTTTGTGTTATTCTCATTTTCTTTAAAAAAATATTTACTTTTTTCCCATTTTGGCTCATCTAATTTTAGCTATTACTTTCATTTTTGTTGGAATTTTTAAAGGAACAAATTCGTGACATAAATTAATAAAACACTTTTAAATTAAATTTTAAATAAAACAATGTAAATAAGAATAAATTGACACTAAAAAAATAACAAATTTGCAACATGAAAATAATAAATTTGTTTCTAGCTTCTATATCTCCCCTTGTAATTAACTTGTTTTTTTGCTTTGTTTCCAGTTTTATTATTTTTCATTTTTAATTATATATATATTTTCTTAGTTTCATTTTATTTTATTATTTTTTAAATAAAACTTATCTTATTTTTTAAAATTTTTAAAGTTTGGCACACATAATAAAATGACAAACGGCTAGTTGAGCCAGAAGAACAAATAATTACATGTAAAAAATAATTGACAGTAGGGACCAAAATAGGATACGTTAGTTAGGGGACTTTTCTGAAAAAATAAATATATAATGATACCCAAGGAATAAGTAATTATCTAAAAAAACTAACAACTACTCAAGCAAAAGCAAATAAATAATAACAAACAATAAAAAATAGTTTATCTAATTAAACAAGTAAGAACTTATTAAAAAAATTAATAAACCAATCCAAAAGAACGAATATCTACTAATGAAAAATAACTATTTTTCCTAAATAGAGACTATACAATAAATTTAAAATTGATGAAGTGATGATATTATGATAGGATAACTATAATACCTCATTGGTCTCATTTCTATCTACCATTTTAAAATACACAATGTGTAAGAAAACTCTTTAATTTTTAGTGTTTTTCAAAAATATTCTTAACGTTTTCTTACACATAACTTCAAAAAGTGAAAAATAGAGGCATACATGGGTATATATTAGTATCATTTTTAAAAACGGGGACAATATTTTTCGGACACCCAAAATTGAAAATGAAACAATAAAAATGGGATGAGAAAGTGATGCACAGACCATGAAAAAAGGGTTATACGAATTTTAAGACGGATTGTTATAACTTGGGAGAAATTACTTAAGCCTAAGATTTGACCTTACCTATATTTTACACCATCTATTTCATAGAGCCTACATTTTATTTTTTAGATAATTTACATTATCTGACAATAAGTTTTGAAACGCTAACTTAAATTATTTGGTAGTAATGTTCAAATAATTTCATTTTTTTTTTTGCATAGTTAACTGAAATTTAAAACATTATAATTTATTCAGATAAAGAATGTATTACAAAGATGAAAAATTGATAGTTTAAAATATCTATTAATTATAAAAAAAAATATTTTAAAAAGATTAAAATTATTAAACAATGACCATCATATAACTTAAATTACTGTTTCAAAGTTACTGTCCACTAATATAAAAAAAGCACAAATCAAAATATCAATTTTTAAAAAATAAATAAGCAAGATATAGATTAGGCTAAACTATTCGTGACAGTGGGGAATCTCGAGATAAGTCCAATTCTTCTGTCTCAAATTTCTCTATCCCTCCTTGTTCCCGTTTTTCTATTTTTATGCCACGTGTGCATACTTAACTCAAGTTTAACATTGGAATTAATAACGCAACGTTGCAAATGGGAAGAACATTCCCTGAGGAATTAGTTCATTAGCAGGTTCGTCTTTTGGTTTGGATTTCTGCTGGTATAATGAGGATTTTGTCTATCAATGTCAGGGGTCTGGGGAGCTCGATGAAGAGGAGGGCGTTGGCTTCATTTCTGAGCAAAGGCAATCTGGATATGGTACTCCTTCAAGAAACGAAGTTGAGTTGTTTTGATATGAGAAGAGTTAGACAGTTATGGAATATAGGTGGCCTTGAATCACTATGGAGGGATTCAATTTGGGCTTCGGGTAAAGTCATGATCCTGTGGAAGCAGAATTTCTTTCAAAAGGATGAGATGAGAAGCAACAAAAGATGCAGAGAAAAACAAATAGAGGAAGAGGTAGGAGAAGCAGACATTTTTTATTTGTAAACCTTCTAGAAGAATTGTTATTTACTTGTTTATTGGTCCACTTTCCCTTATTTTTGTCCTTTAATTTTGTCATTCATTTCCTCAATTCTACGGTCACAAACCAGGCCCAACAAGGTTGCTGTTTCACATCATCCGCAGCCAAACCATTCCAGAAAGAGCTCACAGACTTCTGGCTTGAAGTAGTCATATGAACAACAGGAGTATTTGCCATAGAAATCGAAATATCTACCAATTTATTGCCTCATTCCCGAAAATTCGCGCCCCTGCCCTTTTTATTTTTCTTCTTCCTCCTAAGCAAGCAAGATTGCTGGGTTCATGGGAGAGGTGGTTCACGGGGGTGTTCTTTCCGTTTCCACCGTTACCTTATTAATTCCAATATTAAACTTAAATTAAGTATGTATACGTGACATAAAAATAGAAAGGTAGACAAGGAGGGGACAGAGAAATTTGGGACAGAAGGATTGGACTCTCTGGGAATCGTCGGAGGCCATCCAAATGAGATGGGTCTCATGAGCCCACTTCAACTGAACCGCCTCGATCGGTCACAAGTCACTGAACGTAGGTCGGAATTGCCCTTTTAAGACCGATGTCCGATACTGAAATTGGAGGAGGGAGTTTGTGCAGCCCATTAATCGGAACCGAAAGTTCTGGTCACCCAGACTAGACGACGTCTCACTCGACCATCGAGTGGCCGAGTCGTACGACTAAACCCTAGAGCCCTGTCCCTTCCCAAATCTTAAACCCTCTTCCATCTCCTTCAGAAGCAGAGCCGCTCTTACCTCCATCTTTGCGGTTAATCGAAGAAGATGGTGTGGTTTCAGTGCGAAGATTGTGGCGAGAACCTTAAGAAGCCCAAATTGCCTAATCATTTTCGGATTTGCTCTGCTTCCAAGGTCTCACCTCCATCTAGAGCTCGAATTTGCACCATTTTATCACCAAAGTTGTCTGTGACTGAAAAATGGAATGGATTAAACCTTTTTTCTTGTCGAAAGTTTGGACGCCGATTCATTTTTGTGGTTTGTGCTCTTTGTTGTGAAATATTCAAATTGATTTGGTTATTTCTCTTATTGTATGGCAGCTATCATGCATTGATTGTGGAGTTATTTTTGGGCAAGAAAGTGTTCAAAGCCATACACAGTGCATCACAGAGACGGTGAGGTGCCTCTCATTCTCTCTCGCTCTATAATACGTAGGGAAATTTTATCATTTTGGTTTTGATGTTCATTCGACTGGGAAGTGGGAATTATGCATTATTTGTTCATTTTTATTGTAATGTATTCTCTTCATGTTTTCTTCTGCGTTTTTAGGAAAAATATGGTCCTAAGGGACCAGGCAAAGTACAGAGTTCTTCAAACGCCAAACCGAACAAGGATGCCAAGCAACAACCTGATGTTGATATAAATGTTGGGTTGTCTGAACGTCCTCCTTGGTTTTGCAGGTAGGTCTAGGTGTTTATTTTCTGTGCACTACTCTGCCAGCTGATTTTGTGCAAATTGCAGACATGCCCTTCATGCTTGTTAGAATACTTCCATTGTATGAATCAAGTCTTAATTCTGCACAGTTCACTTTCCCCAATCAGCTATTATGTAATCTCAAATTATTTGGGGTTCACTGCATACTGTTTCTTATTTTTGGTTTGTGCAATTTCTAGTTTTCTTTGAGTCCCTGTTTTCCTGCACGTTTCAATCCATGTTCTCCTGCTCATTTCAAGTGATCATTTGTTTTTACTCCTATCTCTCCTGTCACCGGGATCCAACTCCACAGGGAAAAATTATATTGAATGATTAGTTCGTATCACGATATATGGTGGATATGTGCAAGCCATACATTAATCTGCCACTTCTGCAGAAGCAACTGGCTCACGTTTCTTAATCCTTGCAACATTTATGTGCCTAAGTATACCATCCAAGTCCTCAATGGGATAAAAAGTTATTAGTGAGCTTTGGGGATTTTACCCCTTCGTATCTCTATGAGATAGAGCAATGGTAGGGCTAGCGAAAATTCGGTTCTGTGAATATGCCAGCATTCAGGTTCAGTTGGGCTCTTGACATAGCCATTGGCTTTGCATTATAGCCTACATTGTTAAGTTTATTTATTTTAGGCCGGTTCCTGATTACAATTCTGATGGAACCTTCCTTATGCAGTCTGTGCAATACAAAGGCCACAAGTAAGCAGACACTACTTCTTCATGCTGAAGGGAAAAAGCACAGGGCAAAGGCTAGGGCATTCCATGCTAAGCAAGAACCTCAACAGATGGAAGAGGGTGATCCAGAGTCTAAAGCTATTGCCAAAGATGACCTAAAAGGTGAAATGATAAAACATGCAAGTGTAGAACAACCAAGAGTGTCAGACTCCTCTGAGGTTGGGAAGAAAGTTGGCAAATCTGAGGCGAAAAATGGAAACATAGCTCCAGATAAAAAGAGGAAACGTGATATACCTGTGGACAATAGTACTGCTGGTGATGATATCTCAGCAGGAGCAGGAAATGGGGAAGTAATACAGGCAAAAAATGAAAAGGCTTATGAGAGCAAGAAGAGATTGAAGAAAGCCAAATCTGATGCGGTAAGGGAAGATCTGAATGCTTCAACCAAAGAGGATGCCAAAAAGAATATAAAGTGGAAGAAGTTGTTGACATCTGCCTTAAAATCTGTATGTACCTTCCTGTTCCTTCATAAATTTAAGCCTGTTCTTTTGCATGGATTTAAACATAAATGGAGAAACTTGGTTTTGGTTTTCTGATGCATGCAATTGGAAAACCATTTCTGGTTCAACTTGACCTGAAAGAAGGATAATGTGGTTGTGATCTGAGCAGATGGGCTAAAAAAATTAGTTGTTGTATCTCCTCTCCTCCCCCTTGCTTCTTTCTAATCATTTAAGTATCTATGGGCAGAATGCTGATGGCGCCCTGAAGATGCGTAAACTCAAAAAACATGTTCTCCAAGCCCTCAAGGAATCAGGTGTGAATGTCGATGAGGATGAACTCAGTTGTGAGCTTGAGCGCAAGGTATGAAGCATGAATTCATATTGTGATATGACTATGTCATTCCTTTCAAGGGGTTCAATTTTGGCCCCTATTAACTAAACCCTTTTTAACTCTGAACTCTTTTTTTTTTTTCGTCCTGGTGCAGATTGCATCTAGCTCTAGATTCATGGTCGAGAACAAGTACGTTCGGCTTGTGGCTAAAGATCGGAATTAATTCATTTTGCAACAAAATTCAAGAACTGACTTTTCTAGGTTTTACGAGAAGTGGCGTTGGCTACCCTTTTTTATGTGTTTCCATTTGGAGAATCGAACGAGTCATTCCTGGATATTCATTATCTGTGAATTTGATTCTTTCTGTTAAAGGAAGCAATGCAGGAAGATATTTTGTAATCACTTCAGGTCATTGGGGAATTTTGAACACATGGGCACAGGCCCGTTGAGCACAATGTTGTGTTTACGGTACTCGACTTCTTTGTGATTCCAGAATTATTGTCAGTAGACTCAGTACACGGATGTGCAAGTAACAAGATCCAAAAGTTTTTCCATTAAGGAATTAAAGCCAGAACTCCAGATACACTTGCGCTTCCTTTATCTATGTTAGGGAACTTCTTGAATGTTTATTTTGACATGTAAAAAATCGCACTTGGTATAATGTTTGTTTTGACGACACAAAATCACAGAAGCTGTAACCGGACGTGTGGAATTTATAACAGATGAATAACTAGAATGACCAGCAACACAACAGAGCATCCCATTGCCTGCAAGTCAAGCAAAATGTGTTAAAAAGACCAACAGCTTAAAGCGCTGAGTTGTACGCACTTTACAAGCACACAAAAGTTTCATTTAGGAACAATTTTTATGATTAGCATTAGAGTTTTAGATAATTTATTCAATTGTTAAGGTTAAAATGTTAGAAGCTAAAAATTAAACGTTATCATTAGATAATTTTTTCAAAACTCTAATACTAATAGCTAACGTTATTACCAAATGGGGCCATAGCTGGTACTTACAGCGATTGCACAAGCGGCAAGGCCAGCTCTCTCCCGAGGATCTTTTCGATAGTGATTTCCAAAATAAAGAATTGTAGCGTAGTACCACATCAAGGGGAACACCAAACCAAATAGGAATCTGAAATAGAGATGAAAAAATGAGGCCAAAGGCACAAGAACTGGGCTAAAGGAGAAGTGCGAATGAATACTCACGAAAACCATCCAATGCCACAGCCAAAACATGGAAGAGGTTTATCGTAGATTCCTGGTTGATCCTCGTCTCTCAAAAGGGTATACCTGCCTTTTTCTACATCAGGTACTTGCCCTACAATCATTAGAAAGCCCTTCAACTGATCCTTTGTTTCTCTGAATACATTCCCTCTAGCCCAAACGCCATTTCTAGAAATATGTAAGAATGTTGTGCCATATTTTCACCTTTAAATACTGAAAGATATCGAGCTGATGGTCTCAGAAGATCAAGATTCTTATCTGAGACTTGCGTTGCCAGCTCGAGACCATTCCTCAACTTCTTCTCCTCCAAGGCAATACCTGTGAGATAAGACATAGGAATGTCAGGGTTCATTTCTCTTCGCATATTGAACATTCTCTCACGTTCTCTTAGCTATACATGTAACAATTTTCCAGATCAAAAGTATGTGAGCTTAATATGCTAGAATGCTAATCAATAAATTACAACTTTTTAAGCGTCAGTGCAAATTCAACTTGCCATCTCCCGAAAATGAGAGCATAATGATGGCATGAGTGCGCCCACACACAGAAAGCAGTACAAATCAAAGAAAGGTCACTTGCTTTGATCCATGTTTGCTGATGCAGAGTATCTGGTGTTGTTGAATCTGTAGTTAAGTGGCCAGCATGTCAGGTTCCTGTTCCCATCGTAAGAGCACAACGCAGTTTAATTCATAAACAAGGAGCTGTCTCAAGGATATATAGATGTCTTTAAGCATATATGATTAGTTCAATTTAATGCAATTCAAAGGGGTGAATTTGTGCAGAAACTGAATCAAATTCAGTAAATTGCCTATGTCGGCAGAAGCTATGGCGACTTCACTTCTTGACAGGCCATTCTCAAGAATTGAGCTAGAACACGCTTGTCACCGGTATTCATCCAAAAGGAAGCTGATCCAACCAGGAAGGAAACAAGAATGACAAACATTCTTCCGCTAACCAAACTTGATTAGCAAGCTTCCCAAACAAAATTTCAATCATTCTATATGGCTTTCAGGAGCTGATCACCTGATTCTATGATTCTACCTGAGATTCTAGACACAACTGCAGGGGAAAGGTGAAAGGGTCTCCAGTCAGAACTACGAAAAGCCATCACCCATCTGTCAATGACCCCCAAGGAAGCAGCTTTATGCAAAACAAAGACATGAAAATTAACAAAAACGCTAGTTTCAGGGAAAAGGTTTATCTTTATGACGGCAAAGAAGAAAGCGCAGAACAGAACTGGTACCAGAGAGAGGAGGGGAAAAACCCAGGAAAATGAAGGACTTGCGTGAAGGTTCGATCTTCCTTGGCAGAAGAAAAAGAGAAAGGAAAAAGGAAGTGATTCAGATGAGAAGCAGCTGCAGAGGGGGCAGAGGTAGATTTCGTCCCCAGTCCACCACTTACGCCATTAATGGGGCTAAACTCTAAAGGAGATGAAGAGATAGAGATGCACAAATATTAACTCCTCTTGTGTCTTTCACGTAATAAAGATCGAAAATTACAGAATTAAGTCTCCCATTTTCGATTAGTATTTTTTTTCCATTCTTAATTTTTTGTATTTCTGAGTATATAGAAAAACATTCGTATTTATTTTATGCAAAAGAGGAAAGTTCCTTGAAGAGTAGTTGAAAATTAATCGACAAGGAATTTGGAGTCCTAGTTTGACACAGCCATTTATAGCACACCAATTATCACTTATTTTCTTTAGATTTTTCTTTTGATGCTTTTTGGAAGTTACACACACACACATATGAATTACAAGTCAAAGCTTTTGAAAGGATACAAAACAATTATTGAATTATAGAAAAATGTTACAATCATTTGAAAAGGATTGAGTATTTTTTTAATTAGTAACTGTTAGAAAATTTTTTATAAAAATAATGCTGACACAAGATACAAATCTTCGAAAATTTTCCATCTTTTTTAGCAAAATATAAATGCCCCATAGCTTTCGTTTCTTCTACGATAGAAATTATACCAATCCCTTTCACTCTTATTAGAATTAATTAAACTGAATTCGAAATAATAATGCGAGAACCATCTGTTGTGAATATTAAATTTATTGCAAGTCCTTTTCGTTTGAGAGAAATAGACAGAGGGCAGTGGCATTGCTCCAAATGTGACAATGTGGTGAAAGGAGTACCTGAAATGCTGTTTTTACTGACAACAACAAAATTTTCATTATGGTCAACTAGTTTACATTCGGGATTCAATTTTTTTTTTTCGGGCATCACACACACACACATATAGAGAGAGAGAGAGAGAGAGAGGGGGGGAGAGTAAAGTCTGCCGGAGTACCCTAATGCTTTTTTTTGTGTCCCAAATGGGTAATCAACCTTCAAGTTTATCCTATCGAACATCTAATCTCATATTATGCATTCTATTTAGGTACTTTCCAATGATTTTGCCATTAAATTGAATGAAAATTGATGATGTAGCATTAATTAATATTAAAATAAAATTTTAATAAATATTTTGGTCCTCAAATTTTTTCCAATCAATAGTTCTAAACCTTAATGTCTAAATCTACCATTTTCTAGCCTAAATCTACTATTCTTGATCCTCCATCTGTTCTATCCCTAGCCCTCTCTTCCCATGTCGTTGCCGTCATCCCCCAAGCACTTGTTGATTAGCTATGGTCTAGACATTATAAGTCCTTACTATGACGCTTGATCAAAGAACAGAAGGAGCGTGACACCCGTCTGTTTGTCCGACACTTAATCGACAAGAATGGTGATACCTGTCGTTGCCCAGCCTGCCTATATTTGAAGCCCAATTGTCTGTGCACCCCCATCATCGTTGCCCAGCCCAAGCCACCGATCTGAAGCCCGATCTCTGCCGCCAATGAAAAGAGGATCTGGGCAATATCGCATCAAGCAACAAATGGTGATCTTCGTGGCGACCAAGATCATGGCAACTCCTTTGCTTGCTTGGTTTGTAGCGTGAACGGCAATTCTTTCTCCAACTATGGAGGGTAGGGATGGGATCAAGGAGGATGGGTGGGGATCGGGGATGGGATCGAGGGGCTGCGGAGGGCAATGAAACCTATGAAAGGGAAGTTGAGAAATTGCGAAATTGTTCGTCAATGACATAGGCAGATGAAAAGTTAGGGTTATGGGGGTCTAAAAAACTCAATTGATTTTGGTGGAAGTTTAAGGGGTTAGAATTAGTGATTTGGAAAGTTTGAGGACTAAACTTGTTTTTTTAAGTTTATTTTAATGTTATTTAATGTCATGTCATCAATTTCCATCCATTTTAATGGAAAAATCAATTGAAAGTACCTGAATTAAGACACACAATATAAGATTATGTAGTTCGATAGAATAAACTAGAGTACCACTGGTGGATTTTACCCTATATATAAACACACACACACACACACACACACACACACACACATGTATGTATGTATGTATGTATGTATGTATAGTACACAAATATTATTAAGACCAATGTATCATTAAACAATAAAATTAAAATTATCAAATTATACCAACATTATTTTAAATATTGCTAACATATCTATCCATCAACATAAAATATTTTTATTACAAATAATAATTTCATTCAGATGTATCATCATCATTAACTTACTTCACCTAAGCTTCCTCCTAAATTAGTGTACTGTAGTAATGTTTTATAACATTGGAATTTGTTATTGTAATGTTTTGAATTTGAAAAATAAATAAGAAATTATATTACTAACAAAAATATAATCTCTGGGAAGTCTCAATGTTAGTAGCATATAGCAATGTGTCATTTGTCAAACCAGCTCTGCGATGATCACAATTCACAAAGTTTCTCGATGTTAAAACATATAAGATGATTAGTTTTGAAGAAAATTTTGGGTTAAGTAAGTATTTATACTAATAGTTATAAAACTTACATGATACATGCATACCCAAAATTCTGTGATAACAATGCAAACAATTTCTTATTGTTCAAAGGCAGATTACAATAGCACGATGATAATAATGAACTTTGATATATGTAAAACCATATATATGAGTTAACTTCGAATATGTGTTTAAGTTTTTTAATGGATTGGGTTTAAGTTTTTCTGCATATCTTATAAGCATGTTTATTTGAATGAAATTGGTTAATTTTTTTTTTTGCTTATTTGATAATATAAGGTCGTTGAAATTGGTTTGATAATATAGGACATTGAATCTATATTGCTTTGTCTTGAGCGCCTTAACCTAGTAGTTAAGACATGAGGATGCCCGGCCAAGGTCAAGGATTCGAACTCCACCTTCGCCACTTTTCCCTTAAATGCCACATAGATTGGTTCGGTGGCTTTTCAAGTCCCAAAAAAATAGATTTCCCCTTCTCCCATAGCCATATAGTCTTAGATATCTAAGTACTCTTTTAACCGGCACTATACACTTGCACAACTACTTCTGAGTAACAAGAAAAAATCTATATTGCTTTTAAATTGGTTTTCAGTTCCATCATTTTAAAGTTCAACTTTTTAATAATTAATAATAGTTCATTTAACTTTATCATTTCAATCACATAGCGACAAACTATTGTTTTGGAGGTGAAATGTGCATAATGAAATTGACATGAAATAAGATTTAGTTATTATTTGATTGTAACAAACCTAAACCTAAAAAAAAAAAAAGTCATAATCCTAAACCTAAAAAACATTGCATTATGTATCATTAAATAGAATGCCTCTAGGAAATATAAATCTTGATTAATTTGCACCATCGTCTTCTTGCATTAATTAGATCATCATCTTCCCCAACAACAACAACATTTATTGCGTTCAAGCAAATTCGAGGGGGAATCTTGAAATTCATAAATTCTTCCTTTTTTATAATAGTGAATGTGTTTGATGGTTCGCTTGTAAGTTGCCCAGGAAACATTTTCTTGTCTTTTCTTTCCAATAATTTAAATTTCTCTTCAATCTGATTATTATAAGTAAATCATAATTTGAATATTACGAGTATTGGTAAAAAAGAAAATTTGATACAAAATCGACATATGCATACCAATTGCACTTTCATTTTAATGATTTTTCATTTGAGTTTGTCATTTTTACTGTGCAGTCCTTGAAGATTGTAAATTTTCCACTCAAAATTGATGGACACTCTTCATAAGAATGTCACTTACTTTTAGGATGTTCGCGTAGCAATGCAATTTTTTGATATATTCATCATTTTGATAAATGAGATGTTTTGGTGAATAGAATAACTTTGTAACAACATCAATTTATGTTTAAATAGCCTTTAATTAGTGAGTTTTTTTTTGTAAAAAAATTAAGTCAGATAATCGTATTATCTTTTTTGATTGGATAAAACTGCCATGGTTCTTGGCTTTTTTAATTAAAAAAATGAATTATATAATGAACTGAACATATTCTTGAAACAGATACTATTCATATTATAATATTATCACAATTAAATCTCATTAAATGATTGTATCCCAAAGCAAGTAGAACTTTCAAAACTTTAAATTAAAAGTATGTCATGTGGCAATATCATTTTGAATTGGAGATTCGATGGTATTTTTGAGATTGTTGGTGAAAAAAATTGTTGTTAACTTATTATAAATGGAAGATGTATCATGTGTTAGCGTCATATTCACTATATTATGAGAAATGTCTAAAACATGTTATACACACACACACAAATACATATTACACTTTTTTTTAAGTCTTATTGTAAATTTAAACAATCTATAACTATTTAAGATGAGTCGATAATTTAAATTTTCAATTTATAATTTTTGTGAACGTAATACATGTTTTTTTCACTATTGTATTTGAAAAAAAGGAAATAATAGTAGATTTTCAAATGTCAAAAGTGTATCTTACATTCAAACTCAAAGTGCTTGGAGTAGTCTCAAAATGGAAAAAAAAAAAAAAATGGATGGCTGGATTAGTTGAACCAAATCAAAGAGTGACAATAGAATTAGGTTAATTTATTAAAATTTAATGAATTACCTATGTTATTGCTTGAAATAAATTGTTGATGCTTTTCCTGAAATTTCTTTTTGTGTTTTTCCTTTGTCGATTACATTTATATGCCGCCAAGGATTTGATTAGCTGCCTGGCTCTCCTAACACTAACAATGAGTTCTATTTTCCCTTATGTTATGGATGACATACATATTATCATTGCTAAGTTATACAGCATCAAATAATAAAATGGAACTCCTCATTTCATTAAAGAATTGAGGCATTATATTATAGTAGATTTTGAGTATTGTTCAAATTTATTTATGTTAGTCAGGAAGCAAATCAAAAAAAGTAAAAGAAAAATAACCAATATTGACCGTAGTCGCTGATTCAAAAGGTTTGCCTCCATGTTTCCTTCTTTAAACACATGTTGTTTTTGAAGTGCTTGATTGGAATCCCTGAGCAACCTATAATCAAGAATGAAATGCATTAATTCTGAGATGAAGTAAAAAGTTATGGTAACCTTGAAATCCATCTCAATTAGAATAGAGAGAATGTCTGAAACCGAATGACCAATTTGAATTCATTTTTTAAAGGATTTGTCAACCTGATATTATTGGGGAAAGCCACAACAAACTCAATACTGAATTTTTCTTTTGGAATCAAAAGCATCTATACAAATATAAGGGTGAGAGAAACATTATAGTTATGATAATGGGAGAATGTTTGCTTTTTCAAAACTCAGATGACTACCGAATCAACATAACTAATATTTTATGGGAAATTTGGTAGAAGTGGGGTTCAAAGCTCTTACCTCCACCTTAGTGTCCTAAGTCTCAACTACTTGGGTTAAGGTTTCATGACAAAACACCGTGTTTTGAAATGTTGATTCCTTATTCTAAAACCCAAATCATTTTTCAGGAAAAAAAATGTTATTGCAAATGTTGTTGTTGGAGAAAGTTTGTATTAAAATTGTTTGTGCCTTCGGTACTAGCGGCCCAAAGTTTAATCATGGGCCAACAGAGGCGACAGACTTGGGGATTATTTTGGGACCAAAGGAAAACCCAAAAGAGGGGAAAAATTTGAAAAACCCAATGAAGGCAGGAAGATCTATAATGCCATAGGCCCATAGTGGCATTGACCGTAGTCCGCTGTAGCTACGGTCAAAATGGAGACGGGCCGAAGCTGAAAGGAACCGCCAACTGGTTAATAGGTAGAGTGAAAAAAAAAAAACTCGTGAAAAATAAGAATAGTATGATGCTACATTTTTTTGTCCCCCAAAGTTTGATGCTAACTACACTTAAACCCCCAGATTTGGAAACAATCAAATAAGGCATAAATTACATGCAAAAATTGAACTAAATTAAATGTCAAACCCAGAACAACTATAGTTGTTTCAAAAAAGTTATACCCCTTGTAAAAAAAATATATGGTCCAATTCATCTGAAATTAAATGGGATTAATTTAAAATGACATATTTTTTTTACTGTTTTGTTTAAAATCAATATCATTTAAAAGTTAATATTATATAGGGATAATATATAATTCATTAAATGACATTCTCTTTACAACGTGATTAAATTTATATGACTTAATCTAAAAAAATAAAAGTAATGAAAATCTTATAGAAAAAAAATGTTATTCAATGGATTGTTAAACCAATGTAATATCATCTTTCAAATAATATTTGATTCAATGGAAGCTTTAGATCAGTAATCAGAATGTACCTTATCCTCTGTTACAGTATGTACCTTATCCTCTATCAAGGCAAGAGCAAATTTATCTTCATTAAAGTGGTGTTTATGGACTCCACTTTTATTTAAAAAATGTAATTAAAAGTGTGCAAAATTAAGTGTGGACACTACTTCAATTTTCTATTGAACCCAACTATTTCAAATAAAAATTTAGTAAATAAAATAAATACATTAATATCTTTAAAGAAAATTGTTGAAACATAATTTGAGTCGCTCATTAAATTTTTTTTTTGCCGTTCTTTTTTCTTATCTAAAAATTATGACTTAAATGCAACATTAGTTCTTGTACTTTACTTAATTGGGTTAGTTATCCCATAAATTATAAGTCAGCCTTTAGTCATTAAACTTTATAAATCAAGATAAGCTCAAAGTTTTAAACAAATCATGTTAATCCATAACATAAGTATCAGTATTGTCAAAGAAACAAGTCATTTTTTTTTCTTTTTGGTGACATTAAAAACCTTTTATATTTGAATTATTTATTTCTAAAAAATAGAAATAGTATTATAAGCAATCCACCTTGAAAAGTGGGAGGCCACCTTTTAATTTGTTTAAAAAATTAACTAAATATCTAATACTTTGCCCATAAAAAGTAAGAATATTATTTCTCTTTGAGATTCATTTTTAAAGTTTCTACATAATTTTAAAGACTTATTCAATTTCAATCTAAATGTGAAATATATATATTTAGTGACTGCAATTTGCAGAAGTACTTTATTTTAAAAATAAATAAAATTTAATAACTTATATCAAATTAAAACTAAATGTTGCTTAAAATAATATTTATTTCTATGTATACAATTAGGAATTAGTTCAAAAAAATTTTATTTACATGGTCATATTTTTTTTAATACTCAAGAATTTATAAGAGTATGGTTATGGAAGATATATGCTATTTTAATAGTTGCATTACAGTTTAAAGTTTAGCTTTTGATAAATTCAAAATTTAATATTAATTATAAATTAGGCTCACATATGAATCATACTTTAAAAATGTTCTAGATCCACTACTGTGTTGAGGGGGTTTCTTTATAGATCCTATGTCCATGTGATCGTGTGGGAAATACCCACTATTACGTGATTGTTCCCACAATCATGGAGATCTCTCTTTGACGTGTTGTAAGTTTTCCTAGTAGTCAACTCCTTAGTCAATTAGCCCCAACGCTTCAATTAGACCATTCCACACAAGAGCCATATATTCATTTTCAGTACATCTCTTAACTGGTGGGTCAAAAGTCATTAAAATATCAGTAATATAAAAAAAAAGTAGCATGTGAATGAGGCTTAAAAAGAATACAAATGTCAGAACCTAACATATTCAGGTGGTAAAAACAAACTGAATCCATCATCTACAAATAAGCAAATTATAACTTTTTAATTACTTTTCTTGATTATTATTATAACATGCTAATCCTAAAAGCAAATAGCATTCAGGACTGAACCCAGACTCTTCGTCCTTGTGATAGATACCTTACCCCGCGTTTATATTCTCGCGCCGAAGTGCCCTCACGAAGTTTCTTTCGTTTGACTAGAAACACCAATCGCCCTCTGCCAAAAGGGCTAAAGGCCATCGTTTTCATGAAGTTGTTGCCTCCGACGTTGATGGACTAGGCGTGGAGAGGCCGGAGCGGATCATAGGTTCATGACTTAGCGAAGCACGAGAGCGAAAAATACACAATTTTCCCAAAAAATGGTTAAGAGTACTTTTTAGACCTCTGACAATTTCGGATTGAGTCATAAAAAAGTAGTTTTTTTTTTTTGTAATTTTCACATAGAGCTTATTGAAGTGTTTTTTTTTTCTCCTAAAAACCGGAGTATGAAGCGAGAGCTGGAACCGGAAAGCATCAATTTTTTAATTTTTTAAGTATATAAAAGCATTTATAAGTATAAAAGGATAGAAGGTATTATAACAAAGTTAAGGGAAAGTAGCTGCAGTATGAAAATCTGAAGGACTTTTGGCAACAATTTACCACTGTTAGTGTTAGACTGCTTTGGCTTGGAGGAGAGTGTTTTACCACTCCTTAAATTTGGCCGATCTTTTGGTGTCACTAGTACTTTACTGGTTGAGATGACACAAAATTTAAAAATTTATGTAAATAAAAGTGTTTTAAAAATGAGACGAGATGGTTAAGAGCGAGAGTGGAATCACGAGAACGTGAACGACGATCTAAAATAGAGGATTGTGTGAACATATTGTATTTTTGGATTATGGGTCCATAAATAATTTATCTCCACCAATAGCAATGTTTAGCATCGTCAAATTTTCAGTTTTCACCAATCAGTTGACGCTCTCTAGCTCTCGCTCTATCTGTCGCTGATCTGTGGTTTATCTAATCTACTCCCCTGTCGGCTCCGTGTAATATTCTTTCTAGTATTTCCCGTATGGCTTGCCTCCAGCCTCCAGGTGTCCGATGGAATAATGGAAGCGCCACGTCTCCAACCGTATAACCGACCGAGCCTCCACTCTCCTATTCCTTCACTTTCTGATCGGAGAAACAACAGAAACGGATAACAAGGGAAACATCTGTGCTTCTTCCTGTTTTCCGACATGGGTGATGAAGCCCGCGCCGGACGTCAAGCCGAACAAAACGGTGACGGCGGCAATCGGCGGTTTGTGCTGGACATATATCCTCTCAGCAACTACTATTTCAGATCGAAGGAGGCCATTCGTTTCAAGGACGAGACCTTGGCCGATCGTGTACAGAGACTGGAATCCAGGTACTTCTCCCATATTTTTCTAGCTAATTTGGGTTTATGTGTGTAGTATGTTTTGTTCACGCTTGTACTTGTGTCTTGTTCAGCTATGCGGCTCGGGGGCTGAGGACTTGTGTGGAAGCAGTAATTCTGGTGGGTCATTCGATTCCCTTCACCCTGCTTTTTTGATTGGTTTTTTTGCCTGGCCTTGCCCACTTCCTCCCGCTAACTGGGTTTCTTTTCTTTTCTTAATTTGGGGTAAGAATAAAAACTTTTGACATAGATTATGGTCCTTCTCTTCAAGCTTTTGAGGTTATTCTAGATGTTATTTTCTTGTCTGAGCTTTAGTTTTACTTTGTGTTCTTTTGTTCATGTTTTAAATTCAGCTGCGCATTCGATAGTCCGTTTGGGTCTCGTTATAATTGGTCACATTGATTGGCCTCATCCATACTCTATGTGATTGGACTCTACTCTCTAATTGATGAATGCACACAGATTATTTCAAAAAATTCTGGCCGGTAGCATACAAATTTTTTATGCAAGGAAAGATATAGGTTGCTAGCTAGTAATGTACGTAACAGTATTTGATATCTCTGTGCTGAATTAATATTTGTTCAATCAGGTCGAGCTATTCAAGCATCCTCATTTGTTGCTCCTGCAAATTAGAAACTCCATATTTAAGCTTCCAGGAGGACGATTAAGGCCTGGTGAAGCAGGTATATTTTTCACTATTAGCATCTAACCAATTATGTTTATGACTCGTTAGATATTAGCGTCAACAGATAACTTTAGAGTTTTGAAAAAGTTATCTAAAGATAGTTTTTAGCTTTTAGTTTTAACATTTTCATCTCAATGGTTGAATAAATTATCCAAAACTTTGACATTAATTATAAAAAAAATTTCCAAATGAGGCTATAATATAGAATAGAGGTTAGCTACTTTAGTCTTGCGTCAAAATTGCATTGTTCTAAGCTTTTACTGAACAAGGGTTGAATCGGCAGATGTTGATGGACTGAAACGTAAGCTTTCAAGGAAGCTTTCCGCAGATGAAAATGGTGGTGGGCCTGAGTGGGAGGTACGACTGAAAGATTCTGTCTTTTTACGACTGTAAGATTCTGTCTTACTGTTTAACACTCGTGCGTATTGAAGATGTGTTAGCGTGCTTGTTTTTAGGTGGGAGAGTGTCTTGGAATGTGGTGGGGATGTGATTTCGAGACATTGTTCTTTCCCTGTTTGCCACCTAATGCCAAAAGTCCCAAGGTGATATGATTAACTGGAATTGCTTTCCTTGCATTCTTCAGCATAATTTTCTTGTTTTGGAAGCCAGAACTGATTTCGGAGCATTGATGTGTTTTCATTGTCCCATAGGAATGTAAGAAGCTCTTCATCTTGAAGTTACCGGCAAGTCAAAAGTTTACTGCACCAAAAAATATGAAATTGCTAGCTGTACCACTTTGCCAGGTCCATGAAAATCACAAGGTGTATATATATATATATAACTGCTTACTAGTTACATTTCTATAACCTTGGTTGTGTGATTTGAAGGCTGTAGGATTAATTTCAGGTGGTCTAGAATGGACTCTAATTTTCCTTTCCTCCTCCTTTTCTTGTAGACATACGGACCAATAATAGCCAGTGTGCCAGAGTTGCTGTCAAAAGTCTCATTCAACATTATATACGACTAGGCTGCTTTTATGGTGTGGTTTGGAATTGGGCGTGGGAGCCGAGCATAGGCTTGCAACTGAACTGATGTGTGCTTGCATAAATCCTTTCACGGGGTTTGCAATTTTTTGCGGACGATTGGAGCCCCCATGTACATGTTGCTCTAGTTGTCCAATACGTCTTGTGTACCTTTGTTGATGTTCATGTTAGTGAAGAGACAGATTAAAGTGAAAATGTTCTGAATTAGCTGGTGAACTGAAGGCTGGGCTGCCTTGGGAATCAAATAATTTTCGTTTGAATGGATAAGTGGTTGACTGAATATTAATGATCGGTAATGGTTGTGGAGTGGATTTTCTCTCCACCAAAGCAAACTTGATGAAGGGGTTACTGAGTTGATTGCCCTTTAATCCAACCGACTCCTTTAAGTGTTCTGTTAACACAACGTCGTCTTCGGTACGATTTGGACGTACCTGGTGGCTTCCATTAAAAAGATAAATAATTTATTTTATCGTTTTGTTGATGTTATTGCCTTGTTGGATTATGGTACTACAGATATTTTTTTTAATTTTACACCGTATCTATAGTCAATTCTATTTAACGAATAAAATTACTATTTTCTTTTCCTTTCTTTCTTTCTTTCTTTCGCATTTGTTTTTTTTTTATCCGCAAGCAAAACTATTTCATTTCATTCCCCGATCAAAATTAAAACTGTCAATTACAGATAAAACCCGAGTAATTACATTAAATTCCTAAACCACTCAATCCCCTGTACATTCATAATATTCTACCTCATATTCCCTTTATATAAACAAAATAGTATTCACATTCTGTTTCTCCCCTAGGAATTTTCTCATTTGTTCTTAAATAAAAATATAATATTATACTCTTTAGAACGAAAAGTTCCACTTTTTTTAGAGAAAAAAAATGTACCAAAATGAGGGCCAGGCCCAGTGGTGGGAGTCGTGAAAAAGATAGTGGCTCGAGTTGGATGGTCCGTGAGCATTTGTTGCTTGAAATGGGCCCTTGGTTCCTTCCGCAGCTTGAAGGAAGGCTGAAACTTTGCTTGATTTTATCACACTCGTCCATGCAAATAGAACTATGGAAGGCTATATGGTATATATATATATATATCAGTTGTAGCCCTAGGACGAAAGTTTTTAGTATGCAACCTTAGCCCCATGAAGCATGAACGAAAGAAGAAGTACAAATTTATAAGTGAAGGCCAAAATTTTTGCAACATTTTTCTTTTTCAAATGTCTTAAAACTATTACGCCATTTTCTCTTCTAGCAAACTTTTTATAATAAATTTATTATGCTACCCTTATTATATCTTTTACTTTAAAATTCACTATTTCTCGATTCATCCCTAAGAAATTAGAAACCCATTTCTGACGAGATCCATGTAGTGTGGAGATCGAAAAAGGATGATGCAATTGACCCCAACAATAAGGTGATGAGATCTAGGTATTTGATACAAACAAAAGATCAACTACTTCAAATCAAAGGAATCACGAAGAAAAAAGAAGTTTTTATGCTGGAGAATTAAGTTTGAATTTAAAGAGAAGTATTTGGAGAGAGAATGAGAGGGTAACAATTCTCATTACTCCTAAAAAATAAATGATTACACCAATATATTTGAAACAAATTGGAATTATAAGAGTCAACCGAAATTCAAATGAAATTTTCTTTCCCACCTTTCAACGAACTCATCAACGAGTAATTTCCTAGGTTGCAGCTGCTTAAGTGCGAAATGACGTTGGATAGATGAATGAATGAAACGACAACATAGCTCATAATTCAAACGATAATGTATAAGCTAGATCTCTTTATTCTTTAAGTAACAAATATAACGACTGACAACCACCTTTCCTTCCAAGCCATGCACTGTATCAACTCCTCCCTCCTTAAGACTCTTGTCCTAAAAAATCTTTGAATGAAGGAAACTGAGCCTTGAATGATGTATATTCTTCCCAAGTAGCATCTTCAAAAGGTGAATGTGACCACTGGACTAGAACCTTTCTTATAGCACAATTGCCCCTTTTGTCAATCTTTCAAACCAAAATGGCTATGGGTGTAGGAGTTGCTATTGTATTTTGCTTTAGCAGAATAACTAACACTGAAGTGTCACCAATGTGTTTCTTAAGCAAGGATACGTGAAACACATTATGTACCTTTGATTTAGGAGGTAATGCTAGACAATAAGACACCGTTCCAATTTTTTCCATGATTTAAAAAGGATTGCAGTACTTTGCTCCAAGTTTGTGGCTCAATGGAGAATTGATGGACCTTTGGCGATATTTCGTGAGTTTCAAATATACCCAGTCTCCAACTTCTAAGCTTCCTTCTAACATGTGCTTGTCTGTTAATTACTTTATCCGATTTTGAGCTTTCTATAAATTATGTTTAATTCTTCCAAGAATTCAGACCTATTTCTTAATTGTTTATCCATAGCTTTTACTAATGAATCACCAAATACATAACGTACATGTATTGGAGGAAGATAGACATATATTGCTTTATAGGAGCTATATTTGAGAGAGGTAAGATAGCTAATATTGTACCATCATTCAACCATTGGTAGCCAACTCATCCATTCCTTGGGATCTTGTACCAGTCCTGCTTCTAAGGTAAGACTTCATACACCTATTGACTATTTAGTTTGGTCATCAGACTATGGATGGTAAGCAGTCGAATAATGCTAGCTAACTCTTTGTTTTCTAAAAAGTTCAAGCCAAAATCTGCTAGAAAATGTGGACCCTTTGTCAAATATTATGGATTGTGGCAATCCATGCAATCTGTAGGCATCTTTCATGAATGTAGTAGCTACCTCCAAGGCAGTGTAGGGGTTGCTTATAGCTATAAAATGCACATACTTGCTAAAATAATCCACCACTACCATGATAACATCTTTGCCATATGATCTTGGATAGGCCTTCACAAAGTCAGTGGAGATATCTCTCCAAGAAGCAACTGGAATTGACAAGGGTTAAAGTAACCCTGGATATGCTACATGATTAGTTTTATTCTTTTGGAAAACCTCACGTTGTCTCAAGTAATTTCGACGTCCTTATTCAGTCCCTTCCAATAACACCATTGTTTAATTTTTTGCTAAGTTACTTCCACATCGGAATGCCCTCGTGTCAAGCTTTCATGCATGAATCGAAAGATCTTTTGTCATAATGCTTGAGTATTACCAATGACCAACTTCCCTTTTTCTTTGTAAAATCTCTTGCTCATAAGTGAATTTAAGGTGTGGTATTACTGCTTAAGAGACTTTTGAATAATCTCATACAACCTTTCATCACTTTCCCAAATGCCTCTATTTCCAAATGTAATAAAATGGTAACCACAAATATTTTCATGCAATTTAAATCTCCCTGTGTGATCTTGGATAAAGCGTCAACCACCACATTTTTAGCTTCTTTCTTATATTTATACTACATAATCATAAATAAGGAGCTTGATCACAAATTTCTACTGTAGGGTAATGAGAATCCTTTGTTCAAGCAAGAATTTCAATCTTTTTTTTTTATTAGTTTTGATTACGAAATGCCTCCCAATCAAATAAAGATGCCATTTTTCTACTGCCATCACTATTGCTAAGAATTATTTATCATATATAGATAAAACTTGATGCCTTAAAGACAAAACTTTGGTCATGAAAATTATAGGGTGGCTAGCTTGCAGAAGCACAGCTCCAACACCTTTTTTACATACATCAGTTTCAATTATAAAAGTATCTTAGAAGTTGGGCAAAACTAATACTAGGGTTGTGTTCATAATCTTCTTAAGTTCTTCAAAAGCTATTTGACTTACTGCATTCCATGAGAAACCATTCTTCTTGTGTAGCTCTGTCAAAGGCTTGTTAATAACACCATAATTTTTAATGAATTTTTGATAATATCTAGTTAACCCTAAAAAACCTCCCAACTGCTTTTGGTTTTTAAGGACTGGCCATTGCATCATTGCATCAATCTTTCTAGGGTCTGTAAATACTTCTTCTTTACTAATCACATGGCCTAGATATTATATATTTCTGACACCAAAAACGCATTTGCTCTTTTTGATGAATAAAGAATTCTTTTTCAGGATTTTAAAACCTGCTCCAAGATGGTCTTCCCAAGTCTTGTTGTAGATCAATATATCATTGAAGAAAACAAACACTAACTTCATGAGCAAATCTTTGAAGATGTAATTCATGAGTGACTGGAAAGTCGAAGAAGCATTTAACAATTCAAATGGCATGAAAACAAATTTGAAATGTCCATGATGGTTTCTACAGGTTGTTTTGCTAATGTGTTTAGACTTCATCCTAATCTGATGGTAGTCTGACCTTAAATCCAGCATGATAAAATAGGTAGCTCCTTATAACTCATCCAACAACTATTCAATGATAGGCATTGGAAACTTATCTTTCACAGTCTTCTTGTTTGATTCTCTATAATCGACCATAATTGCCAAGTTCCATATTTCCTTTTAACCAACACAATATGAGATGAAAAAGGACTATTTTTTCTTCTGATAACACCAACAGCTAATAGCTCTTTGATGATGTTTTCAATAACATCTTTCTGTGTAGCAACATATCTATAAGGTCTAACATTTATTGGCTTACTAACTTCTCTTAAAATGATTTTGTGATCAAACTTTCTATGAGGGGGAAAGAAGTTGGTTATTGAAACAAATCCTCAAACTAAGACTGTATTTGTTCTATTTCGGTTAAAGTAATTGTTCCTTCCATAATGAGTTCCCAGTAATCCACCATAGACTCATTAACAATTTCTTATTCACTCCACCCCACAAGCTGTAATGCATAAACCTGCCCTCCTATGGTACTTCATACCTGCTCTACTATCTTGTGTATAGATTTTCCTAAGTAATTTTGGAATTCAATTCACTCGATTTGAAACTGATCTAAATATACTGATCCAATTGGTTTTTGATTTTTACAAAATGTATCTGAATTGTTTGAATTAAATATCAAAACTAATCTGAACCATCTAAATTATATTTCAATTTATTTGGTTCTTTTTCTAAGACCTAGACACATAGTAAATGAAAAAAAATAAGATACATGTTAAAATTTTTACCGCTTATACCCAAAATTAAATAAAGATAGACACATATTGTCCAAAATTAGTAGGAAATAATTACACGCACGTGTGCGCGTGTACACACACACACACACACACAGAGGGTCAATTTGGATAATGGTAAAAATTAGTAGAAAATAACTTTATATATGTAGAGTCATTATGGATAATGGTAAAATATTTATTACTATTCGGTTTATTTGGTTTTAAGTATATGATTCAATAATCGATCCGATAACTAAATAAGAAATTTAGTTTTGATCCGAACTGATTGAATTAGAAAATAAACCAAACCATTTTATCTAAATATATCCGGGTTTTTTTTCAGTTTTGTCCAAATAATGTTCACCCTAACTCTTGGCTAAAACCTCTTCCCTTTATATTTGAATGAGATTCTTAGCTTTTCAAAATTCCAGTTAATGTCACCCAAGATTTTTAACCATTACCCTTAACACTATCTTACATCCACCCAATGGAATCAAAAAAAACATTTGCTATAAAAGACACTTCCAAAAGTTTCCAAGTTAGACCCTTACATATTGCCATGCTTCTAAGTATGGTTTCATTGGCTACATTTACTCTAATTGGTCTTACCTTTTCAATTTTGCAGCCAACTTCTTTGCAACCTCCATATTTAAAAAAATGTGAGTGCTGCTAGAATCCACAAGCATCTGGAAATAATGCTTACTGATGTGCCTAGTGACCTTCATGGTATTGTAGCCCACATTTCCTGAAAAAACATTTAAGGAAATTAGTGGGGTATTCTTATTAATCTCTTCAGAATTATCCTCATTAATTGCACCATCAATTTCTTCTTCTTCATCATTTAGAATCTTTAATTTGTGTAGTTGCCTTATTTTACAATGATGGCCCAGAGTATAAGTTTCATCACACCAAAAGCACAAGTTTTTAGTTTATTTGTCAACCATCTCAGTTGCAGTTAGCTGCTTAGTTCCTTTGCCTACTGTATGTATTATGGCTGGAGTTGGAGTCTTTTGTGAGTATGGCTTAGGTTGAGGAGTAGGGATTATTTCCCTCAACTTATCCCCATAATTTTTTCCCAACTTAGTTGAATTAGTAGCCTCCTATAGCTAAGCTAAACCCCTGACCTCAACCAATGACTTAGGTCTCAGTGTTCGAATAAGAAAATGAGTATCATCATTGAGTCCTCTCATAAACAAACTGACAATCAGTTCCTCATGCAAGGGATGGGGTATTTTGTTTAAGAAAATGTTAAATGCTTTTTATAACTAGCCACAAATCCTTTTTGTTTAAAATTTTTTAAATCATTCATAGCATCATCATAGGCAAATTTGAATCTAGATCTAATGGCAGTAGTATATTCATCCCAGAGGATAGGGTTTTCAAAACCATACACCTTAAGGTAGCTTTGATGCCACAACAACACATCTTCTTCCAAGTGAATAGAAGCTATCGGAACCTTCAAAATTTCTAAAGTTGTTGATAGAGAAAAATTGTTTATATCAAAAGATTCATTTGTCCACATTATCTCCTTTAAAAATGTGAAAAATCAATCATTGAAAAATGAATGAAGTTGAGATTTCCTCAACCTCCACGGATTGGATTCACTTATATTGCCATTGCCACATTATTGTTCTTAAATCCAACACCGTTCATTCTTTATGTTAAGTTAGAAGGTTCTAAATAGTGAGAGATAAGCCAGTGATCATCTCATTGAGCGAAGCAATCTCAAACGACTTTTTTCATCTGTTCTTTTGGATAAGCCATGAATTCATCCACCAATTTCCTCCATTTTTGGGTATGTGTTCTTTTCACCATCACAAATGTTAGGATCAAGCTCTGATACCAATTTGATACAAACAAAACATCAATTGCTTCAAAATCCAGGGAATCATAAAAAAGAAAAAAAGGAGATTCTGAAAAAAAAAAGTTCTTACATTGGAGAATTGAGTTTGAATTCAGAAAAAAACATCTAGAGAGAAAACAAACAACTATCATTACTCCAAAAAAATGAACGATTACACCAATATATTTTTTGAATTACAAGAATCAACCGAAATTCAGATGAAATTTGTTTTCCCGCTTTTTAACGAACTCAACAACGAGCAGTTTCTTAGGCTGCAGCTGCTCAAGTGCAGAATGACACCGAATAGATAAAGGAATGAAACGACGATGTAGCTCACAATTCAAACAATGATGGATGTGCCATATCTCTTTATTCTTTAAGTAACGTATATATTGACCACGAACCACCTTTCCTTCCAAGCCATGCACTATATCAGTGATCGATGTAGGATGAGGCAATTGACTATGGCAACGAGGTGACAAAGCAATCAACAAAGGTGATGAAGAGATTGAGGTGATAGACACAGTCGATGAGGTGATTGACTTTCACGATTGAGAAGAAGACAAAGCTCCGATTCTTTGCGGAAGAGATGAGAAGAAGACAAAGAGGAACTAGATTAGGGTGAAAAAGAAGGCACGGACAAGAATGGCATGATTGACAATGGCGAACAAGGATGAAGAATTGAAGACGAAGTCAAGCCGATGAATCAAGAACAGCGTGATCAACAAATGCTAAGGCGATTAACGGAGGATAAGATCGATGAAGGATGAAATCAAGGTCGGGGTGATTTGACCACCAGGTGGGGAGACAAAAAGGTTGGGGCAAATTTGGAAAATGAGTGCAAAAACTCCTCTCACCTAAAATTGTGCACAATACCAAATGGAGCAAAGGTTTTGAGACGGAGGAAGTATATACATGTACATACGAAACTATAACCGTGCCTTATGTTCTTATAAATTATGATAATATCACTTTGCTGCAATTTCATATTCTATAATGCTTCCCAACTTGTATAAAATCATTAAAATGCCACAATTGATTGTTATGTTGTAGTTGGTTTTTGTCAGATTGTTCATATCCTATAACTGAATTCAGTTGTTCCTTTGATGAATTTTAGTGCTATATGTCAAATATGCATCCTTCTACTACTTAATATGTATTTACTACACCCATAGTTGTTATTCCTTGTTAAATGATTTATGTTATCTTATTGAATATAATTATTTTTTTACCTCATCTTATTAGTTACTAACAACGCTATCTAGTTTTTTCGATATTTGTAACTGTTTGCTTTACTTGTAACAGATGACCTTTGTCAAATTGTTTTTATTCTTTGACTGAATTTAGTTATTCTTTTGACATATATTATTATTATTTGACAAATCTATATGTTTCTTCTAGTATTTAATACTGCAAGTAGTAGCTATTCATTGTTGGATGCTTTATGTTTTCTTTTTTTACTAAATATAATTGTTCCTTCACTTCGTCCTGATGTTACATGTTAAAATACTTGTTTTTTTTGTGATTTGTTATTCTCTTTTATACAAGTCATTGTTCTATAATAAGTGTTAACCGAGAATGAACTTTATTAGTGCAATAGTCAAAACAAGGTGCCTTCCAAAGAAAATCTAATTTAAAAAAAAATTGATTTGGTGTTTATTTGTCTATTTAGTCCAACCGTCCAAGAGCTTGACCAAATTTTTGTTTTTTAAGAAAAAAAAAAGATTGTGAAGGTAGACTAGTGAGAGAGATGCATGTGTTGTATAGAATAGAAAACAAAAAACAAAACATCTTTTTAGTCCCCTAATCTTGTACATCCACCAATAGCATCTTAGCTTTTTATTGTGCCTAATTGGCCCAAAAAATTTTCCGTAAGTTTCAAGCGAACACAAAATGGGAAAAAAAGTTTATGATTGAATTCAAAGAAACATGAAAGTTAAAGGACCAAAAGAGAAGATTGTCAATGGATCATTGTTTGAATTTAGAAGAAAGTGACCCTATATTTTGTATTTCTTGATGTAAATTGGGTGCAGCTTTTTTCTTCTTCCCTAACAAAATGCTATAAAAATTAAAGAGATTCAAAAGAAAAAAATTGAGCAAATTGTTAAAATTTATAAGAAAAAAAAGAGAAGAGAATAAAGGAGAAGAGATGCAATTAAACAAGGTATTATGTATGTTTGATGAGGGCACATGATGTGCCTCGTGATGTCAATATCCATTCCGAGTTAGTATTCGGCCATATCATATTTAACAAGTAAGTTTTTTTTTTTAACAATTAGCAGGTAGTTCAGCACAAATTAACAGTAGCATGTTAACATGTTATTGTTGGGTTGTCTGACAACTCAGTGTGGGTCCGGTATTTTCATTGCTTATTTGCCCTCTAAATTTTCTTTTATTCCTATTTGTCTTCTACCTTCTCTCATCACCGCTTTCTCTTCCCTTATCGTCTCTCCGACCACGCCTTCACCGCTGTCATGAAAATGACTTTATTTGATCAGCTTATGCTCATCATCTCATATTCCTGCTCCCTCGAGTTCCTAGCTAGTCCCATATCTGTTTATTCTCTGTTTTCTTTCTCCAGGATTTTTGCCCATCTCAATTCTCTAATTTTGTCTCTCTCTCGATCTCTGTCTTTCACGGTTGTTGCTTTCTTTTGCCTCAATGCGCTATTTTTGGTTGTGTGCTCTAAAGATGGGGTCGATGATAAATTTGATTGATTCTTTGTTGTTTCCAAATAATGAACTGAACTGAGGATCTGGCCAACCAAGGATGAAGAATCAAGGGTTGCGATCTGAGCAATACTGCTTCAGTATCACAAGGCAGGTGGACGAGAGGCTGAAAGAGAATTGGGCTAGCTATTCGTCAATCTCGGGGATGAATTGGGGGTTTTTTTGCAAAAACATCAATTGGCAAATTTGGACATTGTTTTGCTCAGGTTTAAGAATCTTTCACTCGGATTTATGAATCATTTTTGCTTGGGTTTGTGAATTGTTGCGATTGATTTTAGCAGGTTAGATGTTGCAGACTTGCAGTGAAGGCACGATTGCCGAATCTGTTAACTATAGGGGTGATCTCGTCTTTTTCTTAACCGGGTCATAGGCATGTCTCGAGCCAGAATGTGAGAAAGAGTTAATTTGGGTGTGATAACTTGAAATTGGGCTTAAATTGATTTGGATCAAGTTTTTTTTTTTGTTTTTATTGAATTTGGATAAAATGTGGGGTGTGTGGGTCTAGACTCTGTGCTCCTATATCCCATATGCGGACACACACACACACACACACACACACACACACACACACACGTGTGTGTGTGTGTGTCTTTTTTTGTAATTTAATATAAGGTTGGCTCATAGTGTTTTTCATAAAATTTAAGCTTTCTCCAGGACATATTAGACTAAGGAAATGTAAAGCTTAGAGTTAATTTGAACAAAGTTTGCAGGAAATGTAAAGCTTAGAGTTAATTTGAACAAAGTTTGCAATCCTAATTCTGCCCAGGCAAGTAGTAACATAATGGTTTTGTGATTCTGAATGAAATAAGAATGTTGATTATAGCTAGGGGTTCTACCACTTAAACAAACTCCTTTAGCTGTAGAGAGATTACACCAGTAAAAAAAAAAACCTAAAAAGTGCTGTCAAATTGAAGCTTATTGTAGTTATTGAAACTAATTCCAATGAGTTGATATTTGCCATCTAGGGAAACCTCTTGTTACGGATATTTAGGCCTTAAGCGGTAAAAAAATTTCTGGTGTATTATTTTCATTTAATAAATAAAATTAGGATTAGCTATATTAATATAAATAAGGTATATGAGTTTGACTAGATCCTACTTGCCTTAGAATAGATAAGGCATGAATATTAAAATTTTGAAATTAATAGATGGTGGATAAAATATAGATTGGGTATATAAAATCATAGATAAGATGTGAGAATGACATTATCCTACCCACGTTATATTTATTTTCATCGCTAGGTGCACCCTATTTTCGGTCTTAATTTAATACTCCTGCCGTCCCACCAATATTACATTATTTTTCTTCTTGAGCTGTCCTAAATCTTTTCAATATTTATATATTTTTTAATTTACTTTATTATACTACTCTTTAAACTATCATTTTAATATCTACCTTTTCCAATTTTCTTAATTTGAGTGTAAAAAGTTGAGGGGAAATGTGGAAACAACAAACAAACTTAGAAAGTTAAGAGTAAATATGAAAATAATACGTAAAGGTTTCTCATTTTTTTAATCTTTGAACAACACCAGATAGAGCAACAATGGTTGGACAGATGAAGTAATTAATTTTCACCTTTTAATTGAATAAAGTAGACAATGTTAATTGTTTAAGAAAAAAATAAGACCCAGGATCCAAGTAGACGCACATTTATGGTTGTGTGAGGAGTGCCAACTTATAAAAGGCTGTTTTAATCCACAAGCTGATGAATAGGAAGCATGCCTTTTGTTCGTAAAATCAAAATGGAATTACTTGCAAATGGGCGCTCAAAAGTCAAAACACACGGCGAATTCGAATGGCAAGGCTACTAGGGATAAGGAAGATCTTGGGTCATAACTGGTAACATGTACGTATGTTGAGTTGGAGTTGGGCCAAATTAACAGCACTCGAGTTGCGGCCAAGACAACTTGAAATCAAACCATTCGTTGAAGACACAAATGGCGAGGCGGAAGTGATTCACGAGCCGCCATACATGAATTACATGGCAAGGACAATAATGATAAACCATGAAGAAAATAAAAGACAACACAACTACTTCAATGCTTGACCTCAAGTTGGGCTGAGGGGCAATAATCAAGTTATTATTCACTTCCACTTGCTAGGGTGAATCAATTGAATTAAATGTTTATGCCAACTCTTTTTTGTATGGTGTTTTTAACAATAATTCAACCAAAACTATTTTAGTTTTCACTTCAACATTTGCTCACAAATTTGGTGGTAAGTCTATTAGACTTTGCCATTTCTTGCACTAATTAAACTATTTCTATTTCCTTTAATTTATCTTATATAATTTACCCATACTTCACCATTGCAAGTATTTTTTGTCAGTAGGTGGCCTTACAATTTATGCTTAACTCATGGAACAAAGAATTATGTGAATATTTCTTGTTAGTACAATGGAAGATTTATGTGAATATGGACATGTTGGAAGTTCTTTCTTTCTTACAGGACTGTTATGTTTGTTTGTTTCTAATCTTATACAAAACATAAATAGTATAGTTTTTAACTATACATTTTATTTACAATACTTTTGTGACATTGAATCATAGACACCCTATTGAAACCATCCAAATTGATCAGTTTATTATCCCAACGCGAATATCAACATCTTTCTTGGGTTACTATACAGTGGATAAGCAAATTTTGTTATCTTTGACATGAAAGCAATTTCATTCTCTGGTGTAGTGCAAGTGAATTGCTCTTGCTTTCTATGACAGTAACCTTATTACTTTCAGTTATTTAATTCATATACCATATATCTAATTATGTAACTTAATATTATTTGAGCAAGATGAAGGGGACCTCTAAATTCAACATAAGCTTAAAGCACAACATTTTTGTAGACATATTTTTTTAGATTGAATTAAATAATTCTAATTTTAGAAAAGGTCAATTATCATTGTCTGTGCCAAGTATTTTTCCTTCGGTTGCCAAAAAAAGGAAAGTAAATACTTGCTAAGTATCACTAAGAAGGTAATATACGTACATCATTCTAATGTTGTAACATTTACAATTTCACACTTAACTTCAAATTAATATATGCTTATATGTTACTAATTCCATATTACTGCAAGTCATACACCAGTCATATAGGATAAGTGTCCATGCAAATTAATTAACCTAAATATTTTACCTAGAGTATATTCATTTGTTTTACATATATATTCACTTTTCATTATGACTATGCACTTTCCCTTTTATTCAAAGTGAGAAATGTCGTACCTTTACAGTTCCATCGTTATGAAGATCATTAATTTTGAAGAGGATGGAAAGAAATTAATATCTTTGTAATTTTATCAACCTTTTGGAGTTAATTCAGTTTCTGATTTGACCAATGTTTCTTTGTCCATGAAATTTTTTATTTTTTTCCATGTAACAAATGATTTTGTTCATGTCTTTAAATTCCCATTATTGGTATACAAATTGCATGAGAAATAACTTTTCCTACATTTATAACTCCGTTCTTGTAATAATCCTGTCCACGGGACGGGTATAAAACTAGTTTGTAATGATAACTAAAGGTTTGAGATTAATAGTAACTAAAACTAAATTCATTTTAATTTAAATTAACTTAATTCAAAATAAATTATTTTTATTTTTATATTTTTTTTACTGGAAACCAATACAATTTGAAAGTGACTGTTATGTAAGTATAATAATTTTTTAAATTTTTTTATTATATTATTAAATTTTTATAATTTTTATTTTTATTAAAAAATTTATAAAATTTTAATAAAATTATAAACATTTTATTTTTAATGGATCATTGCACCTGCATATTACTTTTGAATGAATTTGATTTCAAATAAAAAAGATGTAAAAATAAAAAATAATACTCATCGTCTCCATGTCAAGAATTTCTTACTTTCACAATTGAAAATCTGTAGGATGCGCTCATGACAATTTCAAGACCTTTTATTTTTAAATCTTTCAAATATTATTTTGTCTATTCAAATAAAAAATAACACGCCAGAATACTCATTCTTCTCCTATACTGGGTATCCCCTGAAATGTTCTAGTTCCTTACTATTTTTAGGGAATATGGACCTCCCATAATAAACTTACGTTTGATGATGTAAGGGTCACCACAAATGTTAGTTATGACCAACAGTGCTCAAGAATTTTTTGCTTGTAAAATGATGAATACAGGTGCTCGGAAGTCCGGAGCAGTTATAAACATTTCTTGGACTTCCCCCGCTGCAATGTGTTTAAACTTAAAGCCAACGGTTACTCCTCTCATTTAGAGGTTAAGGCTGGGGCTGGGGCTGGGGCTGCGGGAGTCTTTTAAAATGATCAATGCTATTTTGCTCTAGCTTTTGCAAGAAATGTTGGTTTTCGTCCTCTCCTTCCGTTTAATCTAAAGAGACCATTCCTTTTTTCTTTGTTTAATGATATGCTTTATTAACAAAAAAAAAAAAATATGCGGAGGCCAACGGTTAATGAAAAGTCAAAGTGCGGTCTTCTTCCTGGGTGGTGAAATTCTAGTTCCAACCACCAATGGCGACTGGTCTATTAAGTCTCACTGCTCCTAGTCCTCCTCTCCCCATTTCTTTAATCTTTCCTCCAACTCTCCTCTCCCACCAACTCAACTTACTCGTCTTCCCAAAGCTCTCTCTGTTTCTCCTTTCCCTTTAATCACCACCACGATGGGGAAAGGAACCTTAAAACCCAATCTCAATCTCACGCTCACTCTTCCTCCTCCCGATGAAGACTCCCTGGCAAAGTTCCTGTATGCGGCTTTCCTTTTAGGCTATTTTCCGGAAGTCTCCCCTTTTTTTTTTTTTTTTGTTCTGATTTTGGTGATGAATTCCCTGCAGGACCCAGAGCGGTACCTTCAGGGCTGGCGATCTACTTGTAAACAAGGATGGAGTTCGAATTGTTTCTCAAGGAGAGACTGAAGCTGTGAGATTTCCTCGAAGAGACCATCTTATATCACTCGTGTTTGGTTTCGGTTCTTATGTCCCCATGGGTCACTTGTTAGATAGATGGATGAGTTTCGTTTTTGTTTTTGTTTCTTCTTTTAGGTGTCTAATCAAGTTTTAGCTGTTCGGTTACTTCCTTTATTGAATGCGAAGTGTGTCACTGGTTGATTGTGTATAAAATGTTAGCTTTGTCCATCTACTTACTGAAAATTATTAGTGCCAATGCTGGGTTTGATGCTTCTATAAATGGAAGAAACACGGAAGTAATGTTGACACTTGCTAAAAATAGAGCAAGAGAACAATGGAAGGATGTATTTGAGATGCCTGCCTGTGATTGAATTCCTGAGCTGTGATAGCTTGTAGTCATAGTTTTTGTTCCTGTCTGCTTTCAGCCGCCACCAATCAAGCCATCTGACAACCAGTTGAACTTAGAAGACTTGGATTTTGTAAAGGTTGTAGGGAAGGGGAATGGTGGACTTGTGCAATTGGTGCAACATAAATGGACTGGTCAGTTTTTTGCTTTGAAGGTATTATGCAAGTTCATGCTCCAGCTCCTTTAGTCCTTGGTTATCCACTTTCATCCTATCTAGTAGCTAAGGCTCTTACCTTACCCTCCATGCTGTTCACCACTTAGTTTCTTGGTATTCTTCTCATGTTGACCGCTTCTAAGATGTTCACAAATAAAGTTTATGCACCAAAAAGATAGTAGTTACATATGAGGTATCTTTTAAGCATTTATTACTTTGTATGTCCTGGTGCTGGTACTGGAGTTGTCCACTGTTATTGTTTCTAAACTGTGGCATGTCATACATCTTTTCTACGGTTTCTTCAAGTGTCAGTTGGAAGCCCAATCAGCTATGTATTTGTTTTAGAACCGAATTTTACTTTCTCTGAAATGCTTTTCCTCATCTCTCTCTTTACACACACTAATTTTCTACGCTGTGAGTTTGACATGATTTCCATTTAGAAACAATGGATCCAATATGAATGTTTGTGTTATCTGTTTCTGTTGCTGTCTCTTTCCCATTTATCTTATGGTTAGTTTCTCTTTCCTCTTTCAGGTTATTCCAATGAATATTGAGGAGTCAGGACGCAAGGCTATTGCACAGGAACTCGCAATAAATCAATCAGCACAGTGTCCATATGTTGTTGTTTGTTACCATTCATTTTATAATAACGGTGCCATCTCAATCATTTTGGAGTACATGGATGGTGGATCTCTTGCTGATTTTCTCAAGAATGTCAAGTCAATTCCTGAACCATATCTTGCTGCAATCTGTAAGCAGGTGGATTTGATGACATGAACCACAGATAAATTGTAATCCTACTAAATAAAAGTTAATGCAGTTGAGATTTATATTTTTCTCTTACATTCTTTTCTACCATGCAGGTGCTTAAGGGTTTGCAGTATCTACATCATGAAAAGCACATTATTCACCGGGATCTAAAGCCTTCTAATTTGCTAATAAATCATAGAGGGGAAGTCAAGATCACTGACTTTGGTGTGAGTGCTATAATGACCAGCACATCTGGACTTGCAAACACATTCGTGGGCACGTATGTTTATATGTCTGTAAGTTATTTAATCATCCTTTTGTGCTGCTGCCAATTGCCTCTTTATGTTCAACTTTAACCAGATCTAAGGTCTGCTTAAACCTCTTTCCAGCCCGAGAGGATTAGTGGATGCAACTATGGCAACAGGAGTGATATTTGGAGCCTAGGCCTTGTATTACTTGAGTGTGCTACTGGCAAATTCCCGTATACTCCGTCGAATCAGGAAGAAGGATGGACAAGCTTTTATGAGCTTATGGAAGCAATTGTAGATCAGCCGCCTCCTCGTGCACCTTCTGATCAATTTAGTCCAGAATTTTGCTCTTTTATTTCTGCATGGTAAAGACAAAATTTTCGTGGCAGTTAGACTTTACCACAATAAGCACATAAGTGATGCTTTTTTCCCCCTATAAGTTATTTTATTTTTTATTTTTTTAGTTCTTCCAAACAGTATACTTGCAGAAAAAGACCACTTCCATGATTTAAGCTCTTCTTTTCTTGCTTTTACTCGAATATTAGAATTTTCTGCAGAGAGTTGGTTTCTAACCATTGATATGTATACTTTTTGGTGCAGTTCTCACATTTTATTCTTTCTAAAAACAAGTAATACAAAGCTACACCTAGGCATACATAGAGGGGGAAAATAGATTACAGACTATACTGCATGCTAATATTCCCACCTATATGGTCTAGAGAATCACTTGTACCTTTGACACTGCCCCTTTTCTGTAATAAGATGTATTGAGTTTATTCCTTCTGTCCGGAGGTCGCAGAATCTTTTGATTTCTTAGGTTACTGAAAAAATTTGTTCTCTGTATTTCAGTGTACAAAAAGACCCCAAAACTAGGAAATCAGCCTATGAACTCATGGTATGTGCATGTATCTGTTCCTTTTGTCGTTTTGATTTCACACGATTGAACTCTAAAGGATAGTGAATTGGAAGTTCTGAATTGTGCTTTGTGCATGGAATTTGATTATTTCGTCCCACTATGAGGTGCAGACATTTCCGTTCTTGAGCATGTACGGTGACATGGACAAGGAGCTCGCATCATATTTCACAAACATAGGGTCTCCCTTGGCAACCCTTGAGAACTTATCTTGGTATGTTGGAACTTTAGCTCTTAAGCTTACTTTTGGATGTGAGAATCGAAAATTAAAACTTTTTATTTGCCCGTAGCATGATAGTAATTGTTCATCGTGATGAACAGAATGGCATCTGCTCTGTGGTAGCCTGAACCTAATTCATATACTGTTCCCAGACTTTTAATTTATGGTGATCATACATATAGCCCAAAGAGTGAATGAGATACAGAAACTTTAGATTCCTGAATACATAAGCTGTATTAAATGTTGAAGTAATACATGTTGTTTTTTCAAGAGTATGTATCTATTACGCACGTTACTTCCAGATAATGTCTTGTATAGTCTGTACAATGCACATGAGCTTTATTTTGCTACTAGCACAAAAAGGAACCTTGCTTTTAATCTTTGAATTCTTATCATCAGAAGTTAGTAGTTAATGGGTTATCAAACAGCCACTCATTTTAGTCATTTCTTTTGCCAGAGCTTGTAAGGCGCCTCCAGTAGACGGTATTGAATTTGAAGAACAGCTAGCAGCTGAGCTTTGTGTGCTGTTCGTTCTTCTCCGGCAGTCTCTACCTATAATTGCCAAAAAGTGTTTGTGAAAATTGAGAGCGTTTTACCGAGCTAGGTAATGTGAATCTTATCGCCTGTTTGCACATACTTATCCCTGTATATACGTTTTAAACACGTATGGCCCAGTTCATTTTAGTTTAAGACGGCTTATTAACATGTTATTCAGAACCCACTTGCATTTAAAATCCTCAATGCACCAAACGTTTGGCATATTAACGGTCATGCCATTGGTCAAAATTAAAGCCCCTTTTGGCTCTTCCTCCTCTTCTTCTGCCGCTGCTTCTTTACTAATCCTTATCAATTCTATACTCTGATCGTTGAGGTTGGTGAAGGTGATGCGCTGCTTGATGATTAGGACGGAAATTAGGAGGTTGAAGAGAGGAGGGAGGAGGTCGAGACGGGGAGGAAGGAGTTGCCCCAGGAGAAGAGGATTTTGGTGGAATGGAGGAGGTGGTATAGGAGGAAAACGGGGGACTTCTGATCCTTCCTCGAATCCATTGATTTTTCATGGACAATTTAGCTGCTCTATAGGAGTTCTTCATTGTTTGTGGATGAAAGAGTTTTACTGGGGCAGATGGGGTTGTTGTTCACCTTAATTACAAGGGCAAATAAGTCTAGAAAATATGAACCTAGAGCTGGTCAACATGGGAAGTTGTGAAAACATGTGATGTGATTGGGCTCCATTTGATTTATGCCGAATATTGGAGCATTTTGTCTTCCTCCACCAAGTTGTCCTGTTTTCCTACCTACCTATCCTCCAAGAGATCTCGAAACCGAAATGGGAGATATTTCCCGGGCTGTGTATGAAACATTGCAAGCTTGGTTGGGTCCCGGACAGATCTGACACTACGCATTAAATGGAGCAAGCTCAGACCAAGGAATGTAAGTTACAGGAAACGAAAGGAGCCAGCAAATGGAGGTTCCTCTGCATTAGTTGATTGCAACTGTAATTTGAACTGCTGATAGAAATTCAGTAGACCGCACGTTCGAGTGAAAAATGTATTGTATGGTAATGAAGTTTTTCAACTTCCATATTATTCCTCAATCCTCCCTCCCAAGAAAGTTTCCGCTATAACATTCACTGGACGTTGAACATTTTCGCTATGATTTGCAATACGGACATGGGTTTCAATAATTAATCAGCATATATCGATCACATATCATCGTAAGAAACGTAGTTGAAATGCACGTATAGACAAGACACCGACGTTACAAGTAAGGGTAACTTTGGTTAAAAGTATTGCTATTTGCAAATGTAGCATTCATTTCAAAAGTGGCTTCGAAACAACCAGTTTGCAGCCCTCTGCAGTTTTCACAGCTTCAGCTGACACCACTTTCCTCAAGTGCACATTTGCTCAGTGGATAAAGGAGAGAGAAATTGGAAACTATTTGAGCGAGCCATTTTCTGGAAAAATAATATTTCAAGCAATCAGACACATTAGAAATCTTGCAGTAGATGTTTTCCTAATTTACATAGCCATAGCCAATAAAGATGGCTAACAACTTGAAAAGGATGAAGTAATGTGTATATTAATTAATACGCTATATAGAGCTATAACCAGCCCTGGTGAAAAACTGATGGGCTGAATCATGCAACTCCTAACGAGCTTTCCAAGTCTTGACTCAAGATTCTTGATCAACTGAAAAACTAGTACAACTGCTCTCTTCAACCGTTGGTCCACAGAGCGCAATGCCTAGGTTTTCCTCTTGAATTTCCTCTGAGCTTTAAGGTCCACCACAATGACTGTTATATTGTCTTGGCTTCCCTTGTTGAGAGCGAGATTGGAGAGGTAGTCCGCGGCTGCCTGGGCAGCAGGATCAATACCCTCACCCCTGTTTGTCGGTATTGTATCCCCATGCTTTTTGTGCCAGCGAAGGATTCTTTTCCGTGCAACGTCACACGCCTCCTCATTTGTCATGACATCCCACAAGCCATCACTTGCCAAGATGAGGCACTCATCTTCTTTGGCACGAGGAATTAGCATCATTTCAGGATCTGGAATAATTGATGGTTTCAAGTACCTGTCACCTGACGATCATAAAGGAATATTAGCTACCATTAGCAACTGATTTAGATTTATCAATATATCAGTTTTCCAACAGGCTAAGGTCATGACTGGGCTAGAGGAGGATGAGGATTGTTACCTATGGATCTTGACATTGCAAGAACGCCAAAAACACGAGAACCTTTCCACTGGATAACCCTGCCCCCAGCAGCTTCAATCCTTTCTTGTTCATCTTCTCTATCCGGCTGTTCAAAAGAAATGTAACAAAAAGATCATTGTCCACATAGTACAAAAGTTCCATGAATCTAAGACGTTGGTGCAACAGAATGCAGAATTTGGAAAAGGAAAGACATGCCTTACTTTGTGATCTATGGACAGGGGTAAAGGCTCTTTTCCCCGATAGAGAACTGCCCGTGAATCCCCACAATTGGCAACAATTATATGAGTGGGACAGATAATGGCAACCACTGCAGTAGAACCAACGGTTTCAGGGGCAACAGGTTCAGCTTCACTGTTGTTTGTGCAGATGCCTCTCCTAGTTCCTCCAACCTCGGCATCAACTTTAACAAAACAATTGATGAAAGCTGTCTTCCACTTTTCTTGCCAGTTATGCTCAGAACTTCCACTCTGACAACCTGCTTTTGTGACTTCTATCTCTTCAGCCAAAGCAATATGCATACACTCGCGACAGTAGTTTGCAACCTACATAATGAAATACTGTCAGTGATATAGACTTACCAGTCAACGACAATTTTGTGTTAAGACTATCAACCTATCACAGCCCTCCTTTATCCAGGTTATGGGCTAGCTATGCTAGGGTCTGCCCTTAGTGAAATGACAGGGCAAATCAAATACACATGTACCAACAAGTTTAAAAGCAAAAGACTAACTGAGCTCCCAAGTCCTGATAGACAATTAGAGACTAGTAAATGGGCACAAATGAAGGACAAAGCACAGAGCTTACTTGAGAACCTCCATGTCCATCGTAGACACCAAAAAAATGAGCAATTTTATGATGCATCCCATTTGCAGTGTAATCATCCATGAGCATCTGCGAGGGGACATCCAGAAATCGAGGAATGGCCATGGCAGCATCTTCCATCTCTGGTCTCCTCCCACAGATAGATGTTAACCCCCAAAGGGGTGTATTATTTAGAGCAACAGGACACGGGCTTCCGTTCTCTCTTAACTTCTTCACATGAGTTGACTCAGTAAAGGATTTGGCTAATTTCAAGC
Source organism: Aquilaria sinensis (assembly GCA_005392925.1). NCBI lineage: Eukaryota > Viridiplantae > Streptophyta > Magnoliopsida > Malvales > Thymelaeaceae > Aquilaria > Aquilaria sinensis. Next base: position 122,769 of record SMDT01003215.1, on the reverse strand, counting down.
CAGCCACATCAGCTCCACTGCCATTCTCCAACAGAAGACCCACATCCACCTTGCTGATATCTTGAAGATTATCTAAACTCCTTTCACGAATCAGATCAGTTGATGACTTTGTCTCAGCATTAGCGTCAAAAGTTAGAAGTTCCTCATCACAAAGGCTACTGATATCACTTGCTACAGATTGAGAACAAGAATTATCTAGATCCCCAGGAGGTGATTCACATCCATTTGCTTCTATCCTCTGATCAGTAGATTCTCCAGAAATCCAAACTTGCTCAATTTCAATCATACCAGGTGAAATGATCCCATTTTCTCCTATATACTCCTCATCTGCTATGCTTTGGCTGGGCGGGATAGCATAACCAGAACCTTTAAGTCCACAGGAAATGGACTTGTAAGGTTCATCTAATGTGATTTTTGGGCTTGATAACTGATTCACATGATCGGGAATTAGCTCAAGTCCAGCAATATTGATGTGTTTTGACACTATAGCGTCACTACACATAACATCACTCAGTCTTAGTGGACCGGCCACTGCCGTAGACATCTCCTCCATGGTTCTAATTGTTCTTGCAGCAATCACTTCAAATATCTAAACCATTCAAAGTCATACAATCCCCTATCCTCCTAGTGTTTTTTTCCTCCTCCTCATAAGGTTAAGCGACAAAGGAGTAAATTTTCCACAATCCGAGAAACCAAATCACCTATTTCCCTACACGAAAAATTGCACGAACTAAGAAACAAGAAAAGATGAAAGGGTATAAAAGTAAAAGATGGAAGGGTATAAAAGTAGGTGGGGAAGAAGAATAAGCTGGTATTCTTGAGACAACAAGAGAACTTGAAGAACAAACTGAAACTAAGAAGCACAACAAAAATCTATGGCTGTCGTTTCCGTAAACTCATAAACTAGAAGCGTGAAAATGGATAAAGACGAATCTTCTCTTTCTTCCTTCTAACCATACTTTCGATCTACGAGAAGCAAGAAACACATGAACAAATTCAACCAGCCTAATCCCTAACGACCCGAAAGAGGAAAGGCAAATGAGATCACGAGAAAGCAAGCAATTTAAACCAAGACGATGCAGAGACACCTAGAAACGAAACTCTATTAAATGGGTGCCATGGATCTAAGGCAACCGATTTCAACCTCAATGTAAAGAACCTTCCTTTTATAAAATACTTTCCAAGATCCAACCAGATTAGGCCGAAATTTCAACCACCCAGATGAAAAGCAAAACTGGGTCACCTAAAAATTTCTTTCAGCATATCTGCCCCAGCACCTCAGAAACGATAAATCTTTTTATTTGTCACCAGGAGCTGTCAAATTTGCCTCAAGAACATTCCTTTCTGCAAAACCCAGATAGATAACAAAACAATTAAACAACTTGTTTCATGATAACACGCTCAAGAACATCGAAATACCAGAAAACATTAAATAAGATAAAACCCCAAAACAGAAAAAACAAGAGACGAACAAGAAAGGGGAGAACCCGTAACTTGCTTAATTCTTCGGAACACTACATGTGAAGGAAGAAACCAAGAAAAGAGGCCTTGCATTATGGTGGGAAAGAAGTGAAGGTAACACGTGTCCACCGATCAAAGGTACAGGAAGATATGTTCACTCAACAAACGAACTAATCAAAGCAGAAGAATCTACACGTAGGCTCATGAAAAGGCAGGGAGGACAATAAAAGTCGAAAGACGTGGGAGTTTTATTGAAATTTCACAATAAAAGCTGTAGCCCTGAACCTATAATTACTATTACAAATTTGTCGCAATCTCTCTTTTGTTGCATATTGGTCTTAAACCTTTATATTCCATTCGTGTTAATTTGTAACTCTACAAATTTCTAACTCTAACATGACTGTAACATACCTTAAATTATAATTTAAAATGTTCAATAAATATGTTCTAGTACAGTCAATCAAACTATGTGGCAATCTTTTTACAATTAGTGGAAAATTTTAATAAAAACTTTTTCTTTGTGAATTGAGACTAACTCAGTGTTATTATGGGGATAGTAATGCACTTTATAAGATTTAAGACCAATATGCAATGAAACAAAATTTAGTGACTGATTTAGAATGATAATTGTAGGTTTGGGACTAATAGTCTAATATATCCTTAAAAAATTATGGGGCTTGATGAATGAAGTATGACTAAATTGCATCATTGATCCCAAACTTATAATTATTGTTGCAAATTAACCTAAATTCTTGCTTCATTGCTATTGGTCCTAAACCCTTATAAAATGTTGTACATTGGTCCCTAACCTCACAAGAAGACAAAGTTAGCACATAAACTAGATTTCCAGATAGTGAAAACTAATAATTTGAGTGATCCATTAACTATAAAAAAATTAGGCATGTTTGATTGAATTTACTATCTTTCAAACAATTTAAATTAAAATTTTAAAAACTGTCATGCAGCTTTAGATGTTCGTGACCAATATGCAAAAAAAGGGTGGTTCCATGTAAATGCAAATAATTTTTTAAATGTTTGTTAACTACAAAAAGATATAAAAAATTTTAAAATTACTAGAACATAGCTAGTAGATAATTTAAATTAAGATTTCAGATATTAGGTCAAACTAAATAAAATATGGGATAAAGTATTGGTTTTTAAAAATAAAAGGAGTAAAGTGTATATTCGGTCAAACTAAAATTGGATTTCTGTAATTTTTGCTAAAGAGAACGGGGGCTTGCCATGTAAAGGATTTGAAAATCAAGGTTGGTGACCAAAGAGAGGGACGTGTAGAGCTTATGTGATGCGAGTCTTAAAAATCTGGAAAAAGAAAGCGAGCAAAGTCAAGCAAACCACCCAATTGCTTTTAGAGCACACACTTTTCCCCTTAATCACAAAATAATGGTCTGTATTGTACTACTCAAGATGAGATCACTAGGATAAAAAGAAAAAGGATATTAAATCCATGAAGGTTAATATTCGCAGGGTGTTGGTTACCTCCTAAACCCTAAACTCTAATTCATCCTCCAAAAGTAAGTAATACCACATTGCCTAGTTTGGTAGAATTTAATGAGAGAAATTAAGCATGTTTTTTGACCTAGTACAACCTAATTGTGATTTGCCCCCATAATTGACAATTTTTACATCCAATAAACTGATTAAGAAGGAACTGCCATATGATCCAAATTGTGGGGACTCTTTTCAACTGATATGATAATAGTTACTCTCAACTTCAAGGGCATCAAAGAGTGCATTAACAAAAACCTCATGTCTTCTTTGTAAGAGTAGGACTGGTTAAAAAAGTGCTAATCAAGATAAATTAATTCCTAGCAAACTGCTTGAATGGGCATCATTTATGTTAGTAGTTGAAAAAATTAGTGCTATATATATCTAGTTACAGCTTTTAGTACTAATAATTGACCATAAGTCATGTTCATCGCCAATTCCTACCACTGACATAAGAGTCCATCAAAACATCCGCACAAACACTTCAAAGTTCAAAGTTGCGTGAGGAATAATAAGGGATAGTGTGTTACCACTTGTTATGAAATATTACCTTTGTCTCGCAAAACGTGTCATCTTTACTATTTATAGTAATTAATTTATAATTTTTTTATTTTAAAGTTTCTTATATAAATATAAACTTTTCATATGAAAGTAGTACCTAAAATACTTTAATTTATAAATATATTTTTTTAAAATTTTTTATAATACAAATTAATATGAATATATCTAAGTCAAATTTTAGTTAAAAAAGATAAAATGGCAAACCTTTGTGAAACGGATGGAAGACTTATTTATGATCAATAATGGTTGAGGTGGGTTGTAACTTGTAATAGCATGTGCCTAATTCAATCTGACCTGGTAATAATTCAACTTTAGTAACCCTTTTTCCCTTGCATTTTGTCGAATTTGCCATAATTCATGAACAAGAGTTAGGTTTAACGGTGATTATTGATCAAATGCATGTATAAATAAAAGAAAATAACATAAGAAGATATCAAGGTAAAATTGACAAAAAAAAAAAAAAAGGAAATAAGAGTTTTTCTCTTTGAATCTGGTTTGAGAAGCACTATTTTTCTTACATTTTTATCTAGCCACTGGGGCTAGAGAGGGAGGAGAGGGATCATCACATCACACATTTGTTTCTCTTATAGAGATAAGAGTTGCTCTTTGAAGGCCAAACATAGGCATCATTTCCATCAAGTTTCTAGGTCCGGTTACCAAAAACCCTTCGTTAATAGTGCTTCTTTGAATATTATGTGATATGTCCAAGAGGCGCCACAAAAAACAACCAATAGTAATCATCTCATTAACCCTTCAACTAGTCCTAAAAAGAACGGATCGTTAGGCTCATATACTCTTCCTGCTAAGGATAATTTGTCCTACCATTCAAGAATGGATTTGGATCAACTTACAGATTCTCAAAACTCTCTAAACAATGGTAAGAGGAAAACTCTCAATGTTGTTGATCATGTAAAGGTTGTCCCTACATAAGGCAAAGAAGTCAATATCACACACAAATTGGAAGTGTCCAAGAAACCTAAGGCAAGCTCTTGCACCGGTCATAGCTCCTCCAAGGCTGCCCAAAGAACTCAAGTTCTATTACCATCTAATCTATAAGTTTCATCCTACATGTTTGAGGAGCTAAGAAGTAAGAGGATTGCACGAGAAGATAGCAGGTTCTTAGCAAAGAGGCATCAACTTACAGGCATGTTTGCCATTTTTTTTATCAGCAATGAATTTTTTTAAAAAAATAATAAAAGGAAAAAAATGAAACAAGTATTATCTTGAAGAGAAAGATGGTGGCCCAAACACTCCAAAACTTAATACCAAGCAAAGCCCAACACCAGTCATAACCCGAAGAATATATTTTGCTTTCAAACTACTTCACACATATGTTATAAACAATTACAATTATATCAATATGTACAATTGTAAAAGCTATTCCATGTATTCTAATATATTTTAGGAAAAAATTACCAAAACACCCTCTTGAGGTATAGGGAGACCTACACTTGTGTTTCTCATTTTTCAAATACCTACACTTATCCTTTACAAAATTAATACTGTGATCTACCAAAAGAAAAGAGCAAATGCCTATTTTTGTCCTTCTAACCTTCTCCCTTAGAATCTTTGGCCGCCAACTTATGCAAAAATGCAATTATACCCTCTTTTTCTCTCCCTCCTCTGATGCTCCTCCCTAGCCTCGGTCGATTTATTCCCTTGGCCTCCGGTGGGCGCTTCGCCCCACACTTGCCTAGCCCGATTTCCGCCGTCTCCCTCTTCTGATGCTCTTCCAACCACTCCAACCACACTGCTCCTCATCACCCACGAAGAATTGGATGGGAAACCCCTCAAATTTCGATGCCAATCGAACTTGGCAACAGTGGGAGCAAGGAGGGGGGGAGGAGGAGAAAAGGCCGACAGTTGGAGCGAGGCCGACGGCGGATGACTCGATTCAATGGCTATGAGACCTTAAAATCCTAGACCAAAGCGCTATGCTTGCCGCGCCAGATGACTAGACTCAACGCGGATGACTCGATTCAATGGCGACAAGGCCGACGGCGTGGTGGCGATGAGGAGAGCGTCGGCCAGAGGAAATCGAAGCATAATCGAATCAAAATCGAATCGAAATCGAAGTGGAATCGAATCGGCTAGAGGAAATCGAAGCGGCGCCGAAGAACTCCCTGGTCTTCTGTTGTTTCCCATGGCCGCGATTCGACTTTTCCATTAGTGAAGAGCTTGTCGTGGAGAAGAAGCAGGAAAGTCCGGCTTAGTTCCGACCACAACCCGACGGTAACGAGGACGACGGCGTGGTGGCGAGGAGGAGGAAGTTCAAGTGGTGTATCTAATTTGTAATCTGATTTGTATTGATCTGAAAGTTGGGGGTAAAGTTTTCATGGAAGAAGATTAGGAAGGTAAAATCAGATTTTTTACCTTTTTTTGTCTAAGAGTGAATGAGTGAATTATAAAATTAAGTTTTATGGGAGGTAAGTGTAGGTATTTAAAAAATTGGGAGACATAAGTGTAGGTTCGTCCAAAATCTGGGGTTCAGGTAATGTTTTCTATATTTTAACAATGGTCGTACCTTTCTAGTAAAACTTGAAGTTTGAAACATTTTCTCTCTCTACTTTTTTTTTTTTTTGGTTTTAAGAGAGGTTCCTTGCAAGAAATCTTTCAGAAAGATAAATGTGTCCTGGAAATGTCAGGGGATAAATCGTGTTCCATATAAACCCTAGTGGTATATCCTGCAATTCGGGCTTGCGAAAGGAGTATAAATAATGAAATAGACATTAAAGAAGAAAAAAGGAAATGGATTTGCCTGGCCGAAAGGCAGCAGGTTGTTTTGATGCATGAACTGATCCCAATTTCTCTGCTGTGGCCACGTTTCACAATAATCAACTGTTCCCAGACACACTTTTTTTTTTTTTCTGGACTATTTCAAAAGATTAAAATATTTTTATATTTTTTAAAAACTTATCATTTAATTTTTCTTGTTACCCTCGTTTAGACTCTTGCCATAATAACAAGGGAACTTACAATTACCTCTTGAGGTGTTCTAATTTATAGTTTATCTCATTTATTTTTAAAAATTTATACTTTATCCCTTATATTTTTTACATTATCTGAGAATAACTTTTAAAATTATATTTAAACATAGTTATCTTTCAGTAATTTTAATTTCTCTAATATTTTTTTTTATAATTAATACATATTTTAAATTATCAATTTTTTCTTCCTATAAATGTATTTTCCTTTATGTGAATGTATATCAGTATTTTTTATAGATCGGTTAACTGTGAAAAAAATATAAAAAATCTTAAAATTACTGGAACATGAATATCAGATAATTTAAATTAGGGTTTTAGAAGTTGTTGTCGGACACTGTAAATTAAATAAGGGGCAAAGTGTAGGTTTTTTAAAATATAGGAGGCAAAGTGTAGGTTTGACCAAACCTCAGGGGATTTTGTAAATTTCCCCTATTTAAAACTCAATAAGAATTTTTTTTTAATATTCATTTAAATTTTCACTATAAAAAATTTAAAAAATAATTTTTTTCTTTTAGTCTTCGTTTAAACTCCCGTTGCACGAAAATGTAAAAAGAAAATTATTTTAATTTTATTTTTAGAGAGAAAATAAAAAAAATTACATACATATTAATCTCCATAATCAAATAAACATTTTATTCTTCCGAAGATGAAAAGAGTAATTTTTTTAAGCCACATTCGTGGAGCTATTAAAAAATGTTAGCACCACTTATTTTAATTTTCAACTGATTTCATTTAAAAATCAGTACGATTTAGTTAATAATAACTTGAATTATATTTTTCTCAAAATAATTTTATTAATATTTTTTTTTCAATTTAAAGAAAAAAAATAAAAAGAAGTACTTAGTTTTTGCAAAAAAAAAGAAAAATAAAAAGGATCTTTAGACTTCTTAAAATTTAATGTTTTTAAATTTTTAATTGACCTAAAAATTTGGCAAATATTCACCATGTATAAAAATAATACTTATTAATAATTTACCAGAAATACGTCCTTGTTTCACAGAATTAATTAACTTGTCATTTGTTCATGAATATCTAAAGCTAAAGCCTATTTCCTGTAAAAACTGTAGATAAGTCACTGAATTAACTCCCTTAAATTTTTCTATGAAGGTTTATATCAGTTTAGCTTTCTTCTGTCCGAAAATAATAAATTAATAGTACTACTATTGTAGTCTTGATTTCCTCAGAACCATTTCTAATTGAGATTTAATACCAAGCAATATTTGGTTTTGTTTGTTTAAAATGATATATAAATTGAACCAAGCTGCAGAAGAAAAATATAAAATCAGGTTAACCTCAAGCACCCATCACTAGCTTCCCAAGAAATCTTAGATTCAAATATTTATGAAGCAGTAACAGACCCAGTTTCACAAAACAAAGAAGTGAAGAACAAATCTAGTTCTAAATGGATAAAAATATCAAAAACAAGAAAACGAAAATATTAATAATGGAATAGAGTAGAATCCATTGTCCATAAGTAACAGTCGCGGACTCGCTGCGAAAAAATGCTAGACGAAGACACTGTTGGCTTCTGTCTAGACCTGGGATGGGAGAGGCAACAGAACCAAGAATATTAATGCCTAAAAATTTCTCCTTTTTATTTTATGTTCTTTTCTTCGATTTCTTCTACTTCTCGTGGCATTTTTACAAAATTCTAGCACCTTTGACATTTTAATTTTTCCTTTTTAATGATGTTCCCCAAGTGGCAGGTTGAAAAGCCTCGCTTGAAAGAATTGCCTGTCGAAGCTGTGCTTTATTCACCAGCAATTGGAGGTAGAGCGATGTCTTGTCAACCATCAGAACGTGATCAATTACAGGTAGTACCAGAAATGAAAAGCCGCCAAGTCTAAGCCTCGAAATAGCTATTCCTGCAAATTCTGAGGAATAGGAATGGGATACAACTTCCGAAAGAATGAATCTAGGCCTAAGGTTTTTTTTTTTTTTGTTTTTGGTGGAAGTGGAGTCTACAAACATGTGTGGCAGAGCTATGTGCGTGACGCTCTAAAATTTAGTATCCAATAAGGATTTGACACACCTGCCTGTACAAATAGCCTCTGAAATGTTTTCTACCCCCCGCACTATCCTTCTGGAAAACACTACAGCTAACAGAGCAGAGCAATTAAGCCCTGCAATCCGCAATGGAGAATTATCCTGCAAAGTCCAGCTAAGGATGAATAATTAAACAAATGCCATATGAAACATCTCACAGTTGAACACCTGGAAACTAGGTCATAAAGAGGCTAACAAACACTATATCATCAAAACCAGATACACTGAAAGTGCCGATCAACTCAGCTCATGAAAGAGGTGTTGCTCGAAACTCAGTCTTGCTCTCATGAGGGATGAGAGGATTAAGGAAAGAAAGAGAGCTTCCCCCCGCTAAGTACCTCAACCAAGTCCACTGGCTCTCTATATAAAAATAGTAACAACAATTAGAAAGACAATATATAGAGACATTAGAAGGCAAAAGTCAAAACAACTGATTCTTAACATCAAAAAGAGGAGATGTTAACACTGGAAAGTGGAGCGCACGAAATTACCACAAACTTTAGGATTAACATGTATTCCCTCTACCCTCTCATTTCACAAGCAAACATCATAAAAGTGCTCTTTCAGGAAGAAGGGAAAATGATAAATCTGAGGTCGTTACAGATATGTAAACAAGAGTCAACATCGGAGGTCCTCATTCCTAGAGCACATTTCAGAATTTCAGTGTCCCATGTCCAGCGTTTGCAATGCTTTAATCTGTACCTGCATTCACACAACCCAGAAGTGTATTCAGAAGAAGCCCCCGATGGCTGAGATCGCCTCCCTATCTTTTAGCAGTTATTTTTCCTTTCATACGTACAAAGTATAACTTGGATGCAGAAAACTGATCTCATTATTACCAAACTTCACCTTAATCTTGGGAGACTACAAAACAAGGTTGTTTCTAGCAATTTGGAAAACCTTCTCATCAGTGATACCAGAGAAAGGGCAAAGAAAACATATTCCAGAATAGAAGCAGGCCTTCCAGATTCCAATATCTAGATGCCCAACCTAGTCTCATTCACCAAAAGTAAGCTAAACTCTGGAGTAAAGAGTTCCTTTCTCTATCTAGCCTATGACAATCTACCAGTTGCTGGTGAAAACTGAACTCCTAATGCATGACCAGCACAGTGCACTGCACATGGTATGCCATACCATTACTCTCAAGGAAGCGTCAAGCTGAAAACCATGTAATGGAATGCCCCAAGAAAGAAAATGATAAAAACCGCTGTAAAGGATCTCACTAGATACACAACAGATATGCACTAACACATAACAAATAGCAATAGCATAAGACTAAATAACAGCTTTACCAGTGCATACAACAAGAACATAGTGGAAAGAGAAGGAGTTGCAGAGTCAACTTTGCTATGTGGCATATGCACAATATGGGATCTGAAAACAAAAGATTAATCAAGGGCATTCTTGATGAAAAAGAGAATGAGAGGAACAATAGTTCTGAATAATTATCCACGAGTGTTGGATACTTCCTGGCTGAAAAACATAACTACAGGACGGTTCACCTCTGCAAGTAAGAAAACTATAGTAGACAGATAAAATCAGCATAAAAGTGACTCTCAAACAAGATAAGCATGCAGGCTCAAGATTGTTACCTTTCAGACTTGACCAAAACATTCTGTTTCTGATGTATTAAGTAGACCAAAGCCAGAAACTTCTGATGTGAACTGGTAAAATTGGTAAAAAGCAGAGCAAACTATAGGAAGAATATTCTTCAAGTTATGTCTTGAGTGACAAATCAGATGATGATTCTACTTAGAACCATTTTTTTAAATCGTATACCTCTTGGCTTCAGTAGGAAATTTACTGAATATACCCAGTGAAGAACATTGTGTCTGACAAAAAATTTTACAAGTCTATTGCAGTTAAATTAATAAGTGAGAAATACAAGCACAAAAAGGAAAGACAACCAGTATGCATCTATTTCAAACAGAATACCACGAATGTGAAGCTGATTTATTGATGCTATAAAACGTATGTACAAGAAGAGGTCATTATCTCATCGTGAAAGCTACATTGGTATCCGCTCATATATAATCCCTGAACACACTAATTTTAAGGTACATAATATCTTTACAGTCAAAACCATTAACTTACTGAGGAGAAAGCTTCAAGAAACCCAAAAGGGTTCACTTGAAAAACCTATTTGTTGGGGATCCTGCACTAAAATTGAACTGACCTAATTGTGAGCTGGACAGTCAGCTTATACTTGTGCTTTGTTGATGAAAGGGATCATATTTCCACCTTGTCGTTCACTGTGTCTCTACTATAGGAAAAAGAAATTCTATACAAACAGCAAAAAATAAAAAATAAAAAAAAACTTCAAACCATCATCTTTAAGTCTGAAAGATCATCCATTGGGATTTCAAGTCCCATGAAGTCATGATCCTGTAATCCATCATCATCAATATTCAACCATGAACCAAGATCCTGTCCTGGTAATTGCAGATCAACCTCAGGGTCATCCAATACATCCAAGCTAAATTCATGTTTTCCTCTAGAACCAGAACTATTGACAGTCACATCAGCCAACTTTGATTCAGAAGTTGATGATGGCTTCGGTTGCTCTGACATAAGGCCATTCACAGAAACAGAGGGCTGAGTCATTTTTTGCTTTGGCTTCGTTTTCAGTTTCCTTTCCCCTTTGACATTGGATGCAGGCCGACCAACTTTATTGGATCCATTTCTAGACATAACATCTCTACTTTGTCCTTTTCCTTCTCTCTCACTTCTTTTACCCTTTGTACTGCCTGATAGAGAACTTCCAATGCCTGAAGCAGCACCAGAACCACCAACATTATCCAAGGGTAATTCCCTTTTATAAACTTTACTTGACCATGCTGCTTCTTCACCGGCAGCTGGATCAGATACTCGAATTGTAGGTTGAAGTAGATCAGAAGAGTTAACAGCAAAGTCTGAAGTCTGGCCCAATTGTGGCGTTAGAGTAGCTGTTTGCACACCCATAGAAGAAGCTGCATGGAAGACATTCAGAATTCGTACCTCGCTTTCATGAAGAAGAAGAAAGAAAAAGAAAACCAGGAAACGAAACACAGAATAAGAAAGTATGAGATGCAAGCACTAATAAGGCCATGTTAGGAACTCAGATAGTATCTAGCCAGAGGAAATCCTTTATCATGGACAACCTTGATAAATCGTTTTGCTTCCATATTTGCCCAAACAAGACTGCCACTTTTCCAACATTTGCTCATTTTGAAAAATGCATTTCCATTTTCACTTCTTTTTTGTCTAGAACCAATAACATCTGAAAGCTAATATTCTATTTACATAATCACTTTGAGTCATTTTTTTTCACCAAGTAACTAATTTCCTAATTTCTTTTGCTTACCCAGCCTAAAAAAAAAAGGAAAAATTAATAAAAAATACTTGCTTTTGTACAAAAAATGGTTTAAACGTAGTTTCCAGGTTTCTTAAAGGGCAGAGTTGGCCTTGGCATACAATTTGAGCAAATAATCACTATAAGTAAATATAATTACTAATAACTTGTTTTTAAAAAATCTTTGCACAGCACAAGTTTTTCAAAGTGCTGAAAACATAGTACCCTGGTAGAAAATCTCTTTAAAAGCAATTAGGTAACATGTATCCTAAAGGCACATATACATAAACACATAACCAGAACAATTTGGGAAAAGATATCAACCATGCTAAACTCCAGCTTAAAGTGAAAAGGTTTATAGGGTAGAAAAAAAAACGAGTGAAATATTTCACTGACTCACCATCTATAGCTCTGTCTGCTGATTGAGAAAACCCAAAAACAAGCAAATCCTTAAATATAGGTTCACTAAAGCAGCTCTTCCCTGTTTCTTCAAATTTACGACATCGTTGTAATGTACGCTTAGCAGATGCTAAAGCAGCTTGCTTGAGCATTTTGCTACTAGAACTCTTCCCACCAGTGGCATTACGACCCCAACAAGCCTGCAGGCAGAAAGGATATTATCATAAAGAAACAATTATTAATCAAATAACAGCAGAGCATTCTCAAATGTTTTCACAACACAGGGAGCACAAGAGCTTTGACCAATACAACTACAGCTCATCCACTCACATGCACTTGAAGTCACAGACTGCCACCACCTGGACCCACCTCTTCCCAACAAAAAAAAAGAAAAAGAAAAGAACAAAAAAGGCAACCACAAATTGTGCTGAGACTCAGAGAAAGCAAGCAAATGGAGCATTAACAGTCTTTTGGACATTTGACCTCTCAAAAGGCCTCTCTAAAACACAGTAACGTGGGCAATACGTAAAACCATAAAGAATGCATGAATCTGTAACATTGTCAAACACAAAAATTTCTTTTTGTGCTAAAAGGTTGCTCTACATCATCTTGGATTTAGTCAATTATACTTCCGAAAGTAAATTATAATTTGTCCAAAAGGAAACATAAAGGATTAAACATCAAGCTACTTACAATATACTTCTCATATGCCTTCATGACAAGGTTTTCAAGAACACGTTGCTCAAATTCCCTGTACAAACAAGAAAGAAAAATCTTACAGGGAAATCCATAAAGTTGACATAGAAAACGCATGCAAATTAAATCAGAGGAAATAATAACTACCTCTCTTGAATTTCTCTAGTCTCCAAGCTAGCCTTCAATAGTTTATCAAGGAGGCCTTTCTTCGCAGAAACCTATGTGTCAGGAAGATGATGAATGCAGGAATTCATATTGTGCAGCAAGTGTTCCAGCATTGAATACAAAAGAAAGCCCAAGTAGATAGACTAAGCTACAATTACTAAATGAAAGGCGAGAGAGAGAGAGAGAAAGTGGAAGCAGGTAACAAAATATTTGAGCAGAGTTAGAGGCTACCTGTTTCTGATACATCTCATCTAGTTTTACAATGTCCTCACAGATAATATCCTCCTCCATTTCAACTACATCAGGCTGGGAATAGATTAAAATGTAGTGAGCAACGATGTATCTAGTAATGTAATAACAAGCATGCTCAAGATTTGAGCAGAATATATTAGCACCTCTTATGGGATTTAGTTTTATTGTGATCATGGTCGTTTATGGATGAGGAAGGGCTAAAAGAGACGAAGATGGTATTGCTAAAGTTGAATGGCTAACCACAATATAAATCATTAACAAACCGTTGAATTCATAATGTGAAATAACATCACTTAACATGCCCCCTCACATGCATGTTGAGGAAGACAACTGAAAAGCTTGTCAACTGAACCATGACAATGACAACGACAATGAGGATTACAACAGACTGGGCAACCACAGACATTGGGTTCTAGCAAAATGTTAAGGCATTAAATAGAGAACAATTGGCAATAGATGGAGAAGCCACATCGCAATCTATAACACAAACAATGTGGGCCAACACCAGTTAATAGGTACAACTAAAGGAAACAACACCTACCATTGGATCTAACAAAATACCAATACTTTGTGCCTCCAAAAGGAGCTTCTCACTTATCTTCAGGCTCTCATACTGAAACTCTGAACAGATCATGCCAGGAATCAGTGGCTTGTCAGGAAGCACATGCCTTGGGGAATGACTAAAATTTGAGTTGACCCCTGAGTTTAGCAATATATTGATTTCTGAATCACGTTCTTGTTTCCCAGTTAACTTATACCCATTGCAAGAGTTCCCAATCTGATCAAAACATCTAGGGCCTAGCTCCTCCTCTGGCTCAAATCCAGATTCATAAACATCTAATGAGATATCTTCATTCCCTACACTATAGTCTTCCTCTGAAATCAGGGCTGCTATGAGTCTTTGATATAGGGGGACTGCAGCAGCTTTGGCATCCAACAGAAACTGCTCAGGAAGAAACTCAGAACTAATTCTGTCAGAAACATGACCACTACCATTCTTTTTGTCAATAAATCCATAAGCATTTGGGATGGTATTGAAAATATTTGCAGAAGGAACTGGTGTTGGCACCAGTTTGACAGATGTATCATTCACCTGAAATATAAGTATGACTTAGAAATACAAGGGGTGAAAGAATCCTATGCTTTATATTAGACAGATTAATCTTTCTATGTCTAAAGAATTAACAAAATCAAAATGTAAACAATTTAAGACAACAAGCATAGTGTCGTAGAACAAAGAGTTGAATAAGAAACTACCTGTTGCTTCAAGAAATCAATATCTGCATCAGATATGAAACCAAGGAATGGCTCCATCTGCCTCCAGAATGTACTGGGGAAGGCATGAGCTGCACCAGCAATTGGGAGGTCAATATTCCAAAAGGATAGTCTTGACCAAAGGGGAGATGAAATTTTAGGAAGAAACATAGCATTACTAATTATAAAAATATTACCAGAACTGATACTAGCGTTAACAGCTGCTACTAATTCTTCATGACCATCATCTGAACCAGCTAAGACAATTAAAACAAAATTTGTTAGAAGCTATAAACCAACAACAAACTTAAGAATACAAGACCATAATCAGCTTAAGTATGACTACCAAGAAGATCAGCTGTAGCAATAGCAGTTGTATGCTTTTGACGTGGATAGGCCTTGCGGTCAGAAAGCTTCTTAGTTGGAGGACGACCTGCCCTGCTGAGCAAAATATTTACAAAACGAACTTATCATAATATTTTAAAGAGAGCACAAAGAGGCATTGCTCTGATGTTAAGACAGAGATAAAGATGGTGTGTAAGAGATCTTAACGTCTCAGCTTTATCAGAACCATGCCTAGTACTTCTAAGCTGTTTTGCTGTTCCTGCATTTCCAAGCTTCTCCACTGCCATTGGCATGAGAAACCTTGTGGAAGCAGAACCCCGCCCAGTCCTCCCCTGCCGCCTTAATCCATCTCCAAGATTTTCAGTATTGGTTACCTTACTCTTTTTTGGCGGCAACACTAGAGTTGAAAGCTTCTGAACAGTTGGTCCAGTTTTATCTCCTGTTTCTTCTGATTGCTTTACCTTCTCTTTCAATTTAATTTCAGCAACCCCAGACTCTTCACTTTCAGATAGAGCAGCTGAAGACAAGGTTTCACATTTTACTTTAACTTGTTGTGGAGAATTGCTAGTCAAGCGTTTAGGAAATCCTGAACCATGTTCATCATCAGCTATATCAGACACATTATCCAGCAGTGGATTTTCGTCACCGTTTGGAACAATAGGAATGAAATTTGTTCTTCTTGCAGTGCGAGAGATCTTTTGCGGTCTCTGCCCAGCCCAATGAGCAACCGGTGGTGATGAGGATCGAGCTGCGAGGGTGCGTTTACGATTGTTGGTGCCAGCAGCAGTTGGTGGTCTACCAGTACAATGAGAAAGCTCCCAGTCACCAGGCACGGTAGCTCTTTGGATCATTGGGGACAGCTTTGGAGCAACACTGGAAGCTGACCGTTGACCACGAACAGATGCAGTTGCCTTTGTGCTAGAAGCAGGGCTTGCTGAATTAAATTCATCACGGGCGCACACCCTGAACATTTTAGACAAAAAGGATAAATAAATCTAGCAGCAAACCAGATGGGTTATATAATTTTATGAATCTTTGAACAAAGACATATAAAGAAGTGAAACAGTTTAGTTCGGCATTTTTTGAGAAAAAAGACGAGAAGGGAAATATTATAGACTATAAAAGACTTAGGATACCTACTTATTAACAGGCCTCAGATTCGTCCTTTCTTTATCTGAACAAATGGCACGTTCTCTTCGATCGCTAAGAAGTGAACTGGTCTCCATATCTGTCCTAGAAATGGATGAACGAGCACCCAGGACACCCTCTTGCTGAATTCCATCCAACTTCCCACTTCCAAGAGATCCATTGGCAACTCCTGGCCTATAAGATAAACATGAATTCAAGTTCAAAGAAAGAAGCCCAGAAACATAAAGAAAACGAAGACAAATAATTGATTTGTAGAGAAGATATCAATGCAGCTCACTAGAACTTCATACACTTCTAAAAAATAGGTGACTGACATCACGCTCTGAGAGAAGAGCCACAAGGGGGCTCAATTTCATAGCACCAGATCCACGCTATGGGAAGGGATCTAGCTAAGAAGGCTGGGTCATAGATAAGCATCATATGCAAAATAGAAAATAATCATAAGGCCATTTTATAACAGGGTGATGGAAGCAAATCAAGATTCAAAATGCATAGTTTTACATCTAAAACACAATAAAATGATATTACATAGTCTTCATTCTCTGCACAGAGCTCTTCAGTCCCATGAAAATGGAAGCCAAATAAGGCTAATACAGAAAAGAATGATGAAGACTATTGTGTAATAAATGTACACAACAGAATACACAAAAAATCCATAAATGGATAACAGTAATTATTGCAATACTTCACCAATAAAGCCAGTGTGGGTGTGTGGGTGTTGTATGTGCGTGCATGTGTTGTGTGTAGGTGTTCAATGACACAGGAAATGAAACATGTATGCAGAAATTGCTTGGAAACTAAAAAGCTTCCCCACCTCAATGTTTTAATAAAAAATAAAAACAAAGCAAATGCAACCTAAATAATGAGTTGAAGAAAAAGATCAAGGTGCCAAAAAATGTGTGGAAAAAGTATCCTATTATCCAGACAATCCCCATAGGACATGCCCTAGGACAAATTCTCACAAGCAGCTATGATATATCAAGTTAAGGAGTCGTCAACTTAGGTAGATATGGAAACATAGGCACCCAGTGAAAAATTGGTTGTTAGAAAATTCTGTCAAACAACTCAAAGCCAAAGCATGATGTTCCATTTACTGGAAATCAGACCACTAAAAGAATAAAGAACTGAGCGTTTCCAGAAGGCCCTACCTGACACCAAGAGGCTCATTGTCTGACCTGGACCGAGCTTCAGTAACAGGCCTAGGCAGCACTGCCTGTTTAGATTCTCGGTATCCTTCAGCAGGTTTAGGTGACGACAAACCCGAAGAAATATCTGGTTTTATCATAGACCGCTTCTTCTTCATCTTTGACTTCTCCCAACCATCTACAACAATGCGATCTTCACCTAAGACTAACCCACTATTTGCAACCCTCAGCATTTCCCTTTCTCTATCTGTAGCACCAGATGGTCTAACAGTAGCATTATTCCGTGCATCCATCTGCTTCCATCATCAAATGTTAGTCCTCTTGAAAGAACCATGATAAAAAACCAGAAAAAAGACTATCCGGCAAGATACTTTTAAGTAGAGGGTGCATCATGACTACCATGAGATATTATTCAAGATACAAGCAAAAAAGGAGAACCATTAAATAGATGTATGAATACACATATTCATATATAGAACTAAATAAATTCATCAATTCATCCACTGGCTTTGTATGAATACACATATTCACATATAGAACTAAATAAATTCATCAAATCATCCAAGGGCTTTCCAATCATTGGAAATTTTTCTTAAATTTTTCTTTCTGAAATTGGTTCTGATCATAATGCTAAATCATACCACCCTTGTTATACATCCTTTCGTGTCCAAAACTGCTACCTTATAAAATCAACCTACACAGAGGAAAATAAACTGAACCAGATCTACTATCCACTAAATCAAAGGAAAAAGTTGTTCAAGATTGAGTCAAACAAAGAAGAAAACAAAAACATGGTAGCTGACTGAAGCAATACAAAAGATATCAGGCACAAATATCAATAAAAAAGTAACCACGGTGTCAACATCCAATCATGCTTATTAAATTAGCCTTTAGGCATTGTACTGATAACTATTTGACATTGTGAACTATGACAGAGAAACACACTGAACCGAAGGAAACAAGGATACGAACCCTCATATCTACCAGAGATGTCCTTGTGCGCTTATTTGGAACACTACTTTTAGGCCGCTCTTCTGACTTTTGCTGCTCAAAGTCAAGGCCACCAGTGACAGTGTAGTTCTGAAATGCCATCTTACTGAAGGCCGGTCCAGTGGCTGATCGGTCACTTGATAATAATGCATTAGACCGATCACTAGAAAAGCCTTCTGATCGAGATCTTTTCTTTAAAGGTATGCTCGGAAAGAACTTGTTGAAAACAGATAATGCCTCATTGAAGATTTTCACCCGCTCCCTGTTAGCTAGTTTTATTTAGTAACTAATTGCAACTCCAACCCAATTTCAAAATTTAGAAAGACTACCTGGCCTTGACACAGCTTTCACGCAAGCCAACCTTAACCCGCTTGATATCATCTGGTAATGGAGATGATAACACCTTGCCTTTAGATGAACCAATAGGAGATTCATCAGCTGAAAAGCCAAGAGCAACATTCATGAATCGCCTTAAATCTCCCGGTCGATTAGACTTGTGTTCTGCAGCCACCACTTTTGGGTCAAAACGCAAACACTGGAAGAAGCTGGACACATCTAGTTGAGCTACTACAGAATTGTTTCTTGACAAGTGTGGAACAGATGGGAGGATTGAATTATCCATCCTCTCACGCAAGCTACCAGATCTATCCAACTGGGCAGCTAAGTTGGGTGACCGTTGCCCAATGTTGTACAGTGCTCTATCTGGGCTATCAGAAGAGAAATCAAACTTGCTTGTCGCCATTGTGTCAGATTTTGTACGTTCCTTGCCTCACAAGTCCAATATATAGAGTGATGCATGACAAAATAGAAACTAAGAAAGATGAAACCTGATGCACCTGCAAAGGATAGATAAGAGAAGAATGATAAAATATATTTGAACTTCATACTTTTTAGAATGCTAGTACCACAGATGCTTTATCAAATTTGTGTTCTAGTCTAATGATAGCTAGTATCAGATATATGACTCTGCTGTAGCTTAAGATCAAAAAGAAGAAAGAAGCAAAAAGGTCTAGCATAAATTCTTACAAGCGGGGGAGGGGGGGGCCCATTTTGAATGGATTTCACAGTTTCTCTTTTTGGTGATTCATCGGGGAAAAAAAAAAAAAGGAACTAAGTTCAGGCTCAATCTAAGAATTAATTGCATAACAGAAACTAAATCAGGAAGAAGAAAAAATAAAGGAAAAAAAAAAGCATCACATATTTTTGTTGTTTAACCTGGATTTCAATCACAGTCAAATGAGTGTTAATTTTATGTTACCTGGCCACAATTCACCTAGAGTGGCCTCACCTGGAATTAAGTTCTCTCTCTGGTTCTCAGTTACCACCTGACAAAGGTTCTTTCTTTTCAATGCAAAGAAAGAGTACAACAGATGATCACAGAAAAAATTGCAGGGATGGTAGCAGTCTTCCAGCTCAATGTTTGACAAGGCTCTCTTAGTAGGAAGAATGCCCTCAAAAGTCCCCCCAATATGGCCGCCTTAAATAGATTCTGGGGTTTGTTTAGACGAGGAAAAGAAGATGGCGATCCTCATGCAAGCCTTGCAGGAGGGTTTATTTCGCCAAAGGGATGTTGCACCCTTCTTTGTTGTTGATTTATATCATCCTATATTCCTAAGCACTAAAGACTATTTTGGATTGGGCACTAATGGGCCAAGACACCAAAATTAGGGAAACCTAACTTAGTACATCATTAAGCAACTATTGAGCTTTAGACATTAAAGTTTTTTTTTATCAGCAAGAGCTTACATAAAGGAAAAAGTTTAGCATTGAATAGAAGGATATAAAATTCAGATGTACTCAATTTGTTCATCAACCAGTGAAGTGAGAGGTAAGGCCTAGAAGGCAAGCTGTTAAAGCAGGGGCAGAACGCAGAGACAGCAAGTAATTACTTAGAGGTAAAGGAAAGAGCTTAGCATTGAATGCATGGCTATCACATTCCATGAAACTCCCACACATCCAAACTCCATGAGGTAATTGGACTACATCTGCCACAATAGAAGCCATACCAAACAATTTATGACCTAATTTCCCCAATTAAAACCAAGTGCAAATATGTTGAAAGGCTCAACTTTAACACAATGCAACAGAAAACTTGAGCTCATAAATGTTAGAGGTTAAAACATATGTAACATATTACAATTTACAAACATCAATGTAATGTTAGAGTTTCCGTAATGATATTTGTCGGCAAGATGATTAAATTAATTATGAGAATATCAAATGAAAGAGAAAAAAAAAACGTAAAAGAAGAGAAGAGTAAGAGATTCTATTACATTGCCATGCATGAAAATCAAATATTCCATTTTCTTCATAAGGAAAAGTTTTCAAGAAGTTCCCAAATGAACAGGTTACAGGGTGACAATCTTTTTAACAGAAAAGGTAGTTAAAGCCTCAAATTGGATTTAACAAGAAGCCAAGAAATTTCCCTCTAAATGAATAATTGCAGCTCAGGCACTCAGAATATCCTAAATGGAAATTACTCATAAATTTGGAATTACGAAGCAATACCTTCTGTTTAAACACAAAGCGCCTTGAGCCTACTTGTCAAAAAATAGTCAGAGTAACCAAGCCTTACAGGCACCATAGATAAGGATACGCAAGTGTTAGATCGTATCGTACAAGTAAAATCTTTGCCAACTTTAATCTTCAGAACATAATTATGACGGAAGATGATGAGAATGGCAACAAAAAGAGCAGCGCTATACCCAATTCCTGCGCAGAATCCCAAATCCATAATGTATAAATCAGCAATAATTACAACTTACACAAACTTTCAGATGCAATTTAGATCACTTTCAACAACTATGATGGAGATGACCTCAACTAGTTTTGGATTAAAGCTCAGTTGACTAACTGGTTGATTAATCAATATCAGCCACTCCCTTGAACGGACTCCCACCAAGATGTATTATCAAATATCAACTGTTTGGATTACCTGTCCCTTGTCCTTTTTTCCATTTTTATTTTTCATTCCCTTGTTCTGCTGGACGCCCATCCCATCTGAAATATATCATACTTATTTCCTGATTTTCTCTAACATTGGGCTCGTCAAGTAACCAAAACATTTTCGTAAAAACAACTTCAAACTATACTTCAATTTGGTAGTAGTCAAACTAAGCATTTCTCATCTTCCTTAAATTCCTTCATATTTATCCATTGCTCCCACATCAAAGACCATCTCATCCATCAGTAAGAAGCATAGAACATGATCAATACAAACTTAAATACGCTATTTATCCCTCATTCTTTTCCACTCTACATGACAATCTCACTAGAATCAGGGGCGGGGGAATCTTTACACGAGAAACCTTAAAGTGATAAGATAAAGCATTGAACAATCAAATATGCTAACAAATAGTGACGTTGAACAGAAAAGTTCAGAGAACTAGAAAGAAGAACCCTAAAGTAGAATGAAGTTGTTGAGAAGAAGCTCTACCTTCTGATCTTCAGAATAATGTAGCAAGCTCGGTGATTTAACGGAGTTCACACCACTCAAAGAATTTTGAATTCGCATTACACAGAGTACAATCTAGTTGGCGAGCTTAAAAATCGAAGATCGAAGGTTCGTCGGACAAGCCATGGAGGACGAAGCCTCTGTGTTTTTTGATCGGCAATGGAATTAGACACAGTTAAAATACTGTTTTGCCCTTGTCCGTATAGCAGTAGGGCGAATTCATCCCATACCCGAGTAATTTTCTGCCCGAACCTTCTTATTATCACTTTTTTCCTCTATTGGGTTACTTGAGGGAGAACAGAACAAAATTTATGTGTAACGTGTATGTACTCTGATAATTTGAAGAATAGGTATTAGAAAAATAAAAATTAGGCATTCATAGAATAATATCAATTTTTCTTTTTTAATTTATAAAATGTTTATTATATCTCTTTGACAGCTTGAAATCATTTCACATGCTTCCAATATTATTTAGTGTACGAAAAAAAATTTCTAATATTTTTTTCAGAAATGCATGATATTGATTAAATACTAGATATTCTAATATTATTTCATAAATGGAAATACAATTATGGCATGTGTCCAAGAACATGGCAAATTATGAAAGACAAAACTACAACAAGCGGCAAAATTGTGCTGTGAGATACTCCAATTAAACAACAATAACAATGCCTCTCATAGAGCCAAGAAATTGGAATGTTGAAAAATATGATGGTTATTGGTCACAACTCATGAATTAATAAGAGCTACTATTGCGCCATTATGTTTATATGATGATCACTTAATTTCCAAAAGAGGTCTACTGAGCTTATTAACTGTGCTGAGAAAGACTCAAAATAACTTCCTAATAATAATTGTTTCCCTCACCCAAATGCGAACCATGCAAAAATTTATGTTAACTAGATTAGGAAGGTAGATCAATGCCCTTATCCACAATTGAAGTTACCACTTATCTGTACATTTTGTGCATGTAAACAACTTATGGATTGTTAAAATACACCGATTAATTGTGTTTGGTTGAAAAGTTATAATTAATTAATAATTTAGACTCAAAATTCAAATTCGACAATGGTGTTGCCAAGTTGTTAAAAAAAAAAAAAAACTAGCCATGGTTAATGAATCCTCAAGTTAGCTGTAATGTGACATTGGCTTAAATCCATTCTGGTCTCAAATAGATAGTTATTGTAATTAATGTAATATCGATTTAGCCCTCGAATTCAAATATATATGTTGGAGTTAGTGACATGAAATTAATAGTGCTAATTAACTATTTGTAGTTATTGAATATTACAAGTTCATGCAAAGTTCATGATGGCGAAGTTTTACTCTAAAGATCATTTCTGTTTACCCATCTTATGAGAGAACTAGCTAGGAGGGGTACCTGTGCCTCACACTGGGAACGTTATTGTATCTTGCTGAGCAAGGAAAGTGATATCTCTCTGAGCAAAACAAAGGAAGAAGAAATAGAAATCTGTAGCAAATGCAAATAACACAAAATAGCGAGTAGAAGTGGATTTTTGCTCCTTCTCCGCAGCATGCACATTTATGTAAAAATCCAAAAATTGACATTTTTAACTGTGATTCAACAAAAAACATCCAATGAATGCGGCGCTGATTAACTGTAGACAACAGCCTGATCAAACCATTATAACAACACATTCCCCTTCGCCCAGGTACCTCTGAACCTTTAATTCCCCCGGTTGCCACGTTCTTCAAAGCCTGCATAGGAAGCAGGCACATACACCTTCACGAGAAAAGGAAGGATAGGAAGAAGCAATATTGCCTACATAACAAAGAGCAAGACACAACTGCAAACCGCGAAAATAAGGAGCACCCTTAAATGAATAAACCCAATAAACACAAATTCAAAAACCAAACCATCCCCGAAGATTTCATCGAAACAACAAAATTCATAGCGGAATGCAAAATTGAAAGAGACAACCGAAAAAGTACATCGGGAACAGAAATCCAAGAAAAAACCAAGAACCCAACAACCCGTATAGTCAAAATAGAAGACGAACATTGAAAATAATAATAATAATAGAAGACGAACAACGATCACACTTGTATAATTCAAAAGGAGGGCATATCGGAAGACTTTTTAAACAATGGAGGACTTATATAAAAAAAATAAAAAATAAAAAATAAGATAAAATTTTCTATGTAATATATTGGGATGAATTGACCGAATCATCACTTTTGGTCTCCTGAATTTAGTGGACTCATATATTTTTATTCCTTAATTCTTGGCATAGTGTGACTCAATTTTCCAACCATTTACACTGAGATGCTTTGCTCATTTAAGTTATTAACTCGATCTACTTATCATTAATTATGTTAGATATTTAATAGTTTAGTGACCTGATTATAAAAATTTAAAGCGTAGTCATTAAATCACAAATTAAGAATACATAACTTAAAGCACTTTAATGAGCATTAAACGCACAAGCACCCATCATCTTCTCCAACAATCAAAAGGGAGCTGCTGCATCGCATCCACAAGCATGACGTACTTTTTATCTCTCAACATCCCCACCTTGTATGAGATCCACTTGGCCTTCCCTATTCTCGGTGTCATACTCAACATCATCAACACCTGCAACACCAATGCCAACAAATCCCTCCATTCCCGTGCCAAAATCCTCTTTATTGATTGTAACTTCCTTGGCCAAGGCTTAGGCCTAGTCTTCTTCTTCAGTTTCATTCATGATTGTGGCCATTTTGCCAACATTGATCGCTAGAACTCTGAGACCAACTTGAATTCTGTAACTGGTTGACGAAGTTGCTCCGAGAAATAAAGGAGGAATTGGAGGAGAACGCTCGTGCCTTGTACTTAGAAGTCTCCCAATTGTGGCCCTTAAGAAATTTGACTAAAGAACCAAATGTGGTTGCAATTATCTTTCCTTAAGCATAAGAGTAACTTCATAAAACATTTGTCACCATTTATGATACTGGTTGTGGAACTTTGAGCAAAATTGGCTTTGTCATGGGCTGGATTTCAAAATGAAGGTGAGATGTTCGACAAATGGCTGTGCTGGAAATAGTGTCGATAGAAAAAAATTCTATACTACAAAACCAGATGGGGATGGAGCAAGGTCAATATGGTGATGACGGTTTGCTTATGGGTGGCGCCGGAGGACCAAAAAGGCAGCCAAATCTGGTTAAAACAACGCCCGACTTAGCAACTATGATGCCTGGGTTGCGAGATGAATACAATAACTGATGCCGGTGGCTTGGCTTGCCAAATGGAAGATTGAGGGTGACATGTGGTAAGAAGGGAGGTGCTTGATTCTAGGGTAGCAAAGATTATTGCTAGGTTGGTGGCCACTAGGTCCGAACAAGGCTTATGATTAGTTAATTAACGGAAATAAGCTCAAATAGGTCAAGTGTCCCACGTTTTGAAGTTGGTAGACCAATTACATAGTGCTAAAGTTTAGGGACTTTTTTGAATGAATTGATAAAGTTTAAGGAACTAAAAGTGATTAATTTCAGTGTTATGTTTAAATTTGGAGAATATACGCACCAAACCAAAAAGAGGGACATTTTCAGGATCGGATGAATGACAAAAATTATGCGGGGGCATTTATGAAAAATCAAAGGATAGCCGGCTCGAGACATAGCTCATGTTCTAAATCTATTGCATGCGGGGTACATACATGACACTTCTTCACTTCTGGATTAAGCTTGAAAAAATAAAACCAACTTGAGATTCAGAAGAAAACAAAAACTCTTTCATCCTAGTATTAGGAAGAAAAAAAAAAGGCCGCAACTTGAGCTTAACATTAGGTAAATATACATATACTTTAATTCTAAGAATGTGTATTCTAAATAATTTGAAAGCTACTTATTAATGCGATGGAGTGAAAGATTAAGAAAATACAAATCTAAGTCCATAAATAACTTATTCAGCAACCAAAATCTATAAATCTTCTCTCAAATTCAATAATGATTTGTGACTTTATGATATTATTGTGATTGTTATTGCTTGTCTTTTATCATTTCAATACCTTAATAAGTAAAGAACTTAGTAAATTTTTTACTTCAAGGCTTAAAGCTACCGGGAGACACACTTTTATTGGTCAGGTTTAGCTTAAAGTGCATAAATGTGAGTTATTATTTTTGCTACAAGTATTATTATAATATTCCTCAATCCCATTTTGTGTGAAATGTTTAACTTAGCATGAATATTTAGGCAATTCTAAATTTATACATTTCAGACAATTTTGCCCCTCCATCCCCCCTCTCTTAAATCGCTGCTTGCTCGTCATGACTTCCCCCCATTGCTCCTCACTCACTAACAGATTTGGCCCTTCATCCCCCCTTTCAGATCATTGCTTGCTCTCGACCCTCTATCCCCCCCCCCCCCCCCCCCCCCCCCCCCCCCCAACATTGCTCCTCGCTCACCAGCACTAATTGCTCATCACTGCTCACCATCATTTCTCTAAATTTGTGAATCTCTACTCAATTGACACTAAATTTCTTTGATGATTTTCATCAATTTGGCCCAGTTTAGGCTCTCTCTAAATCGTCACCAAGTTGACCTCAATCTTCATCAGTCGGGAAGTTAAGGTTGAGGTGGATGAGTTTGGAGGTTCTTGAACTCAAGGAAGAAAAGCCGAGCGACAATGACATGCATGATATCGTCAGTGGGGCTGGTGGTTGGATGTGGTGGAAAGTTGGTTAGTGTTTAGCAATAAAGATAGGACTGGGAGTTGCTGATCGGTGTTAGAGGTAGACTTTGATTGAGATTCATGATAAAGGGCAAAATAGAAACTTGATGGTAAAAGAGTTACCAGAAAAGGGAATGTTTCATTTTTATGTTTCATTCTTTTTGAAACAACCCAAAGAGCAAAAATGCCTTTTTTTTTAGAAAGAGAGAGTAATTAGTAGCAATGATGAAAGCTTTGTGTAAGCATCTTGCTTGTTTAACTGCTTCATTTGGGAACAAAGTCAGTGTTTAGTGTTAGAAGTTGAAAACATTTTCTAACAGTATCTTTTAAAGGGTTCAATAATTTACTTCAACTTTTAACGCTAATTTTAGACGTTGTTTCAAAACGTAGCCCCAAACCCATAAGAGCGTTAAACATTGTGGCTTCAACGAAAATTGGAACTTAATGTGGGTTTAAATCTCATTTTAGGGTGAGTGCTAATCCCATAATGTTGGACAGGACTTGCTAGGATGTGTATTAAACTTGTTGATATATTGTTATATGCTTATTGATTCTAGTATCTGCACCATGTTCACCGTTGGAGTGTCGGTGTATCCGTGTCATAAAAAAATAAACACTGAACTTCATTCCATTCTCAGATTGGGGAAGTGGAAGGCAATACACATACAAGTACAGATGTTCAGACAGTTCAGATGACAGAACTTCGGATTAGGAAAACAGCTCACCATCTAATTCACCCGAACCAAGCCTACACGGGGAAAAAAAATTGTAACAATCAGACAAATACTCTCCCCTCTTAAAATTGGCTTCAGAAGATTTCACCATTTCCTTGACAATCAAGAAAGAAGAGGAAAAAGACTCAAAAACTGCAAAACAAAAGCCATATAGCTGGATGTAAGCGTGACAAATCTAAACTCAAGGATCCTAGCCTACTTCATCATGTTGCACTTTAATCTCAACTATATTGAGATCCGTGACATGGAGTTCATAATATCAATTCAGATAAAATACATACATAATGCTTGAACAAAAACCATCCGTAGAGAAGCGATTTTCCATACCATACGATTAGCACCCGTACTAGAGAAGCACTCTCAACAGAAATGACTCAGTTACTGCACACTTACAACTACTGCAAATTCTAGCAGAATGGTTAGTGGAAATGCAGTTTAGGGCAAAACCTGTATAAAGTTAAGCAGGCAAATTCTTGGTCATTCCAAGAAGGGCTCTTCAGATAATTGTGCATGATGCCATCGGTGGGAGGCTCGACACACTCCTCATTGTGACATTGCATCCCCTGTTGATGAACGTAACAGTGCCTTCAGGTCCTCAGTGGATCCCATGTACGAGTAATCCATGGCAGAATCACCTAAGTAGGTAAATTATATCAGCAAAGCTTCAAATGATTTACCAACAATGCAATTAACAGTTCTAATCTAGGAGGAGATCTGTTACTGTTGAATGAATCTGCTGACGAGGTCCTCCTCAGATCTGCAATCAATGAAAAATCACAAGGCAATGGATTCAAATATAGAAGAGTAATACAATATAATAAGACAAAAATATATTGGAACAGTCCATGCACAAAACAAAAGCAGGAAGGCAGTTAGGTTTCCTTCAAATTTGCACAAGCAGCAAATTTGGTTGGTCATTTCAAAACTCAATACTCCGAATCATTCCCACAGACCCATTTTAGTATGATTCATTAATAACTTGATTGCATGTATTGATTATTGCTAGAAAAAAACATCATTGCTCATCTCCTTACCATGTCAGCTATTGTACATAAAAAGAGCACTGCACTAGTGAATTGGGAACCCATCAAATGTCTTGAAGGGCCACTGTTAAAGCAGGATGGACGAGGAAGAAGATATTTCATAGCTGTTCTCTTAGAAAAGAATGTGTCACTAGAGCTGAAAGGAAAATATTATGAAATGGACATTTGACCTACCATGCTCCGTGGGACCAAGTGTTTTCAGACATAGAAACAACATGCATACAAAATGTATATAGCGAAAATGAGAACACTGCGTTTAATGAGAAAATGCACACTGAAGGATAAAATTCAAAACAAAATTACAAGAGGTAAGGTACAGGCAATCCCATAGTGGACAGGGTTAGAGAGTCCTTAGATGGTGTATTAGACTGATAAGTTTGTTGATGTTTGAGAGTGACAAACCAGATGTAATTGGAGAGAAAAGGGATAGTAGTAAACCTAAACAGACATGGTTAGCAAGAGAGAGGGGTCCTGGTTCTTCAGAGCTTTGGAGGAATTTGCCTCCAACCGAGAAGAACAGAGACACGTGATTTATATAGCTAACTTAGTTTCTAAAGATAGAAACTTAGCTGATTTATTGATTGACCTTGTGAGAAAATCTTCCATAAAATATCAGCTATCAGCACAGATTATGTTATGTTGCATCAGGAAAAAGAACTTCAGAATGGTTTAATAAATTGCTATTTTGGGTGGCAAGTAATCTCATACCATATGACCGCTTGATAGCCTCAAAATTTTTGTATGTGTAGCCCACGAAACTAAGATCCTCAGGAGTTAAAAGCATCTGTTGTAAAGTATGAAAGAGATTAGGCGAGTTCAGTTACATAATTATGTGTAAACAACTATGGAAAATTTTATAGAAGTTGTGGACCTATAATAATGTAGACAATTATGGTGCAAAGAAAAAGTTTCAATTGTAATATCAACTAAAATGATACGTCATTCATGCTAAACGAATTAAGAAAATTGAACATTTACATGACTTCTTTAAATTCTAGCTGCTTTGTTTTGTGCTTTCAACAGCAGAGTGGTCACATGTTTTCTGTTCGATCTGGCACTAGAGTAGCTTTACATTGCCTCTCAGAACATAATCTAGTGTCCCATTAGACAGGGAGAGAGAAAAGAGGGGGTGGGGGGGTTGAAGTTCATAGTTAGATACCTTCCTAATGGGCCCTGACCCAGTTTGTGGAGGCCTTGGAGCGTCAACCTATACAATAAGTGTATAAACAGGTACATCCTGGATTAACCTTGTTGGTGCAAGTCAAGAGCCATAGCAGAAAGCATTAAAAGGAATGCTGAGAACATCATGGGAATAGTTCTCGCAACTTGCCTCATCAAATTTCATAAAATTTTGAGTGTCAAGTTCCCCATCAAGGTGTGGTTTAAATGCTGCTTCCCTTTCATAGAGCTTGTCCCATTCAACACCTTTGAACCAAGGATGAGCCTGATATGTGTGCAAAACGTATATCTATATCAACTAACAGTGTTCACGTGTAAGAAAGATTTGACCAACCTTTTCCCCAATAAAAACTCACTTTAATTTGGTCTGCCCCTAAGGTACCAAGTCTATGTTCAACATCGCAAAGCAACCTTGATATCAGATCCTTTGCTTCAGGTGACAATCTCACCTCCTCGGGGAATTTCAGGTGATTTTTCCAGTGCACAATCTGGAGAACCAGTCAGCTGGTTAAGAAACAAAGTCTTTCAATCTTTGGAAGAACCAAGCAACATAAAAGTGACCAAAGTGATTTGCTTATAACTGAAAATGAAGTCAAAGATTCTTTCTAGATATGGAAATTTCTCAGTTAAATAGTGCAATGAACACTGCCAAACAACAGGAAAGGGGCATGATAAGATCAATGAAACTGGTATGAAAAAGAAAGAAAATCAGGAAAATAAAAAGGAAAAAGAGTTCTCAAGAATTTTTTTTTTTTTCAAATTTTCCTTTTCCTTTTCCTTTTTTATCAACAACACAAGGGTGATCAAGATGGTCAAGTTAAACTTGAAATACTAGATGAGCTAACGACTTATGAATTGAAAATATATTTGTAACAATAAAAACCTTTCGGCATGTTGTTACTGGATCGTCAGAATAGAAGGGTGGATAACCGACCAGCATTTCATACATTATAGCACCAAGCGACCACCTGCAAGTGGAGAACAAGATATTGGGACTCTGCAATTTAAACTTTGACTGCTACTACCAAATTCAAAAGCCAAGAAAAAAGAGGTTATGAAAATCTTCATTCCATGCATAGAGGGATGGCACACCATGCACCTAAGCAAAAGACCAGTGCATGCTTTCTTATCTCATTAATGGCACCACATGACACTTGTATCCCTACTTTTGGAGTAGGTGGTGTATAGCTTATAATGCAAATTAGTTATTAAAAGTCAAACTGATGTTATAATCCATGCAAGAGAAAAAGGTGGCAAAGTTTCATGTAGGGTGCCCTTCCTAGCACAATCTCTCATGTGAGGGAATAAAGAAATGAATTCCAAAACCAGCAGTCATAAAATTGTCTATACTTGCGGGAAATGTTACATAAGAAGGTGATGGAGAATGGTAGACAAGAGATACTTGCCAAGAGCAAATAAAGGACTTGAAAAGTTACATGAGAAGGTGACAAATGGAGAATGGTAGGCAAGAGATACTTTGCCAAGAACAAATAAAGGACTTTGTCTCAAAAATTATATACTTTTATTTTACTGACCAATCACACTCCATTGCATATCCCTTCTTCAGTAGTACCTCTGGAGCAATGTAGTCTGGTGTGCCAACTGTTGAATATGCCTGCCATAGGGAATAGGGATACAAAATAAGCAAACACAAATATTGGCAAGATCTCTGTACCGAGCCATTGGAATCAATGCAAACAAAACATGATTTAAACCTCTACAACTTCACAAATGATCTCAATTTTGATTTTCCTGAAAATTTTGGTTGAACATATACAAACTGGACAATGATCAAGAGCAGATATAAAAGCAACACATAAACAAGTACAAGGAAAGTAGACTGAAGTAGACTGAATCTATTAAAAAAAATGGGAAGTAGACTGAAAAATAAAATGGCTGCTAACTCCTAGAATCAAAGCATCCACACGATGAGAACGAAAATTTTAATCTAAATTTTCCATTTAGCTGGCTGATTTACCACATTTACACTTGCCGTACATAATCAATAATGGAGTATCTCCTGTCCCACAAATGGCCGCACTACTACCTCTCTTCTCGCCACAAAACTACTTTCTTAGCCTATGATATTAGTACCTTCCTATCAAAAACTATCAAATCTGCTTATATAGAAATCAAAAGAGCATATGCCTCAAAACAATTAATCAAACGGCAATAATTGATATGTTTAAGGTTTTGTACTTAATAGAAACAACAGTTAGGCCTACTAATTTTCTCCTGTTATGCTGCCAATGCTGAAGTTGTTCTCGTGGACTCTCCCAGCGCCTTCCAGTACCTGACTCAGGGAAGCTTCCATCAACATCCATTGACTCATTTAAGTGTTCTTCATCCAAAGTTTCATGTTCGCTTATAGTAGATAAGCTTCTGCAGTCAAGAGGCTTGCAAAGACCAAAGTCAGACAGCTTCATATGGCCATTAATGTCCAACAGCAGATTGTCTGGTTTTATGTCTCTGAAAACATACATGCATAAAGAATCACAAATGAATGCAACTAAAGCTACAGATGAATTGCTACCAACAGAAGAAGATTTCACTTCTATATACATATATATATATATATATATATATATACACACCCAGAGAAAAGCCAACCTGTGAATGTAATTATGTTTATGAATAGACTCAATAGCCAGAATACTTTGAGCAATGTAAAACCTAGCTACGGTCTCAGTCAAGGTCTCTTCTCTCATCAACAAAGTCATCATGTCACCGCCAGGCAGATATTCCATGATTAGATACAAATACTCAGCATCTTGAAAAGAATAATAAAGTTTCACAATAAAGCGACTGGCAACTTCAGCAAGCAAATTTCGCTCAGCTCTCACATGTTGAACCTATGGAATGAGAGGGAAAAAAAACTCAGCATAAATTAGATGAAGTTGCGTAAAAGTGGAAACTGTTAACATGGAATTGTATCATAGTGTTGCACTGTCAATAAAGGAGTAGCAGGAGTTGCAAGTGCAGCTCTACAGACATTATCAAATGTGCTACTCTGATTGCTGCTATTAGATGTGAAATTATCAGCATAATGACTTGGTGTGGATATCCATACAAGCCACATAAATAAGGCACCATAAAATCTTCAAATTTTACTTTATAGTCAGAAAAACCTCATGGATGCTTCAAGCTAAATCATAAAATAAATGGTAAGTTTAGAAAATCCAGAAAATTATGACATTCTATTTTACCAGCTTACTCAACATTCTAAATGAAATATACATAATCAGAACATTATTAAATAGGATTCAAAGAAAAAATCTAGCATTTTTCTCTTTTTTATTCTCTAAAAAAAACTTTAAAAAGACAATAAAATCTTCAGAATTCCACAAACTAGTAAAATTTGGAACTCACTTTGGCTTCTTTTGTCTTTTTAATTTTGTTCTTTGCATATGTCACCTAATGGTATCTATGCCACTGTCTGGCAATTTTGTCGCCACCTGTCACTGCCCTGAATGATTCCACTTTCATAGAACATCTTTTGTGGTTTTTGGTTATTTGATTTATCTTGTGTGTTTGAAGTTCATGCCCAATCTCTACGCTGAGCAGCATCATCAGAGTGATTAAAGTACAAAAGAGTGGTACTGAAGGTGCCCAAAATTTCAGTTCAGGTTGGTGGACAAAAAACTTGATTCCCTGATTTGCATCACCTTCTTCACCCCTTCTATGTTCAAGTTGAATTGCACCCTCTTAGATTGATTTGGTCACACTGTTGCACTAATTGAGATTATTACATCATTTTTTTCTCAATGATGAAATTTGATCTGATTATAAATGGCTTTTCTAAGGAATTTTGGATCCCAAAAGCAAAAAAATCTTGACAATGGCAAAGCATTTCTGCGTTCCATTTTGCCTTTACCAATTGAGCTTATGTCTCATAGTCCTAATTAGAATAAAACATTTGACATACCTACAAGACCTCATCCATTTTATCCTAAACTAACCAGATTTATTTGCCGAGAATCTATCAGCATAACCTGTCCACCTGTCCTTGTGTATGTCAGTGACTACCCAAGAAACAAGACAGCATATAGCATGAGGGATCAATGGACTGCTGAGTGATATCTATTTGATTGCGCTGCAGATATCAAGAAAAGCGTGAAAAGTCAAATAAAGAAAGTAGTTCCCCAACATCCATTCCTAGAACCTTCTCAGTCAAATAAAGTGATGTTGTAGTATGAGTGGGATAAGAGACAGCAGAGGCATTAACTATTTCCAATTGTTTTCTACCTAGTTTTCAGACAAAACCTGTAAGTTATGGGTTTTTTCCCTCTATCCCAGCTTAGCAATGAACTAAGGCAGTTCAACTCACATAAAAGCAGCAGTTCTAACAGATTGAAAATCAATAAAAGTACAATGGATAGGTGGAGCATCCAGAAAGACACAGATAGCTTGAAAAAATTATCTGAACAGAACTTACAATGAGTTAAAATGAGAAGAGTTTCATGTAATACCTGTCCCCTACTGAGCATTTCCGATTTTTTCAGCTTTTTCATGGCATAAATGTTCCCAGATTTTTTTTCTCGACACAATCTAACCTGAAAACAAACAATAATGATATGTAACAAACCCCACATGCCACCTGGAAATGGTAGACTGTAGTAATTAAAGTTTTTCTAAGACAGTTTGATACAGCATCAACAGAAAATTAAGAACCAAAAGGATACAGCACGCTCTGAGTCCACTCACTGGTAACAGACAACAAACAGATGGACAAAGCAACCTGGAGGTCAATGTAACTGTCATGAAAATGGCATACGTTTCAATCTAACCTCTCCAAAAGCCCCTCTTCCGATGATAGTTAGGAGAACAAAATCATCAACACAAATCTTATGCCTTTGTAGCCGGATATACTCTGTTTCCTTGCGCTCCAGGTCTTTCAACATATTAATTTGCTCCTGTTCTGGAACATCTGAAGATTCTAATTCTTTTTGCAGGACCAAGCGCCTGAATTTCATGAGTTAAGGCTCAGTTATGTACCAGAATCAGACACGACAAAGCTTTCACAGTACAATAAGGTCCACAACGACCTGCAATAATATCTTTAACCCACATAAAAAAAGAAGCATGTGCTAACGATCTTAATCTATTTGTGATCTTGGAGGAAGATGCCTCCAATCAAGCAAAACAGAGAGGAAGGATTTCATGTCATGAAGCTCAACTAGTTTGATATATGAGCACAGGCTGATCGATTGAAAAAAAAAAAAAAAGAATGAATCATTGTCGTCAGCAAGAAAGATTAAGAAAATAGAAGTCTCAAACACATATATAACCATCGTAGAACAAAAAATGGCATGACATACATTGAAGTAGAAAATTCCAGCATTTTCCACCTTTCCAGCACACAGCTTGTTACTAATCTAAACATAATGATGGCCAAGCCTAAGCAGAAGATGCAATTTAAAACCTGGCATCATGTCTCCAAACAATAACAACTGCTTGCCATCAATATAAACATCATGATGGCCAAGCCTAAGCAAATGATGCAATGAAAAACCTGGCAGCATGTCCTCGACAATTACAAGATCAGCAAAAAAGATGAACACAAGACATCATTGACACCATGAACCACTTATTGTTCCCAAGAAATAGATCTTTTGTTTTTTTTTTCTTAATAGAGCCTAATAATTAACCTGAGCATAGATTTCTATTAACATAAATAAATTAGAAAGGAAACAAACAGAGCAAACTAGCATGAGGATCAGCCAGCTTGTAATGGACTGAATTCTTCCTTTATTGACTAGGCAACCCCCTTAACTTACAACATGGCAGCTTTAGAAGTCAATACATCATCTTTGACATCTAGAGTTCTGTGACTCAGAATCAACAAAGTTGATTCATCAGAAAAATCCCCCAGGACTAGGGGGACACGCTTATTTTTGCTTGAAAAAAGAAAAAGAAAAGCCAGAACACGGAACACCCACCTTTGTACGCCAGAAACATGTAACATGAAAATTGATTAAGATGGCCTTTTGAAACTGTTGTAACACTGTATCCACACTTTGTAATTCCTAAAGCAAAAGCAGTTCGGCTTACTATCCTTAACTGGGAATTCTTTAACCGCACTTATTCTCTTAGCCTCTTTGAAAATCCTTCGTTGGTGTTCAACGTTTTCAATAAGTTCCTTTAGGCTTCAGCAGGCAATTAGCTTTTTACTCTTAGTTAAATTATGTAACTCAACTTTAATCCAGACACAAATCACAAAAATTTGCAAATGAAAGAAAAAAAGCACACCATGCAACAGAATTCCTAAATGCGCCCAGTCCAACCTCAAACAAACACAAAATCAACCACATTCCAGTTTCGAAACAGGCTCATGCAGAGACAAAGATTAAAACGACAAAAAAACGAAAGTCCATCCAAAAAACACACTCTGTGAATTGAGTATAAATGAAAGTGAAAAGATTGAGAAAGCAAATGTCACGAGCAGGAATAATAACCTCTGTTTCCGTTCTTGGATGAGCTTCATATGGGCCTTGTAGTGGCTCTCGATGAACTGCTTAGCGGCGGCGACTCTTTCCAAGGTCAAGCTGGACCCCACCTCTCCCTCTTCCTCTTCCTCCCCCGCCCCTGCCTCTTCCTCGCCCTCCGCCCCGGCCTCCGCCTCTCCGCCCCTCGGAACAACCTCGTCGCCTTCCTCTCCGTTATCCACCTTCTTATCTGGATTCTCCATCACTTTCTTTCCCCTCTATTTCCCTTCCTATCAAACAAAGAAACAAAAAAAACCTCCTCTCTCTCTCTCTCTCTCTCTAAGTTCGGTCTTGGTGATTGTGACAGCGAAGCAGGGGCTCGCGCGGCTCCACGGAGGGGACGAAGACGAACCATACCAGACCCGAAAATAAACAAAAGTTATCCGACTTTACTATTTTTCTGATACTACACGTGGCCCACAATCATTGGGGTGGTCCCGGGCCTTTTGCCGTCCGAGGCTTCGACAGCTCGGAATGTGGAACAGTCCACGTGACGGGTTTGACACGTAGGATGTTCAGGTCAGCGTGGACCACCGCAGTTTGGTGAGACCGGTAAATCCGACGGTCACTGGTTGTCGATGGTTTCGATGAGTGTGTGCTGATGGACGGCTCGGGTGCATTATAGTGTTTCTGTGACGTGGGCTGTAAGGATCTGCTCCATGCGCCGCTTTTGGGTGGGCCTATTGGGCCTACATGTAGGCTGATAATTATGGACCAGTAAGTGTAAGTTAGGTTCCCATGAGTCACACATGAATCCGCCTGGACAGTTAAAACTCTTTTCTTGTTCAGGCAGAGATCTGACAGATAGAACAGGAACATTGTTAAGATAGAGCTGGGATACAGAACGCAGCAAGCTGCAAGATACGCAAATGATACTGAGGTCCGATACTAACTAATCTAGAATGTTTGAGAGTTATTAATCTAAAATGAATTTGTTAACAATGTATATTAATAAAATCATTGAAACAAATGTATGTTAAGATCTAACTGACACAACACATAAAACATACTATATTTTTGTTATCCTTTGATAATCTACACGCGACATATGCCACATGACTACTTTAGTGAAATGGACCGCAATCTGTCCATTGAAACAAAAAACTATGCAAGTTGAAACTTTAATGTTTTGTCGTTTTTGTTTTTTCTAGCTACGTGGGTCTTAGATCTTCTCTATAAGTTCAACTAATGTTTTTCCCCCGTTTTTTTTTTTTTTGGCCTCTTTTGATTCAATCAATCAATTGACCATACCTTAAATATTGATTTGTAAAAAAATAAATGTCTTAAATATTGGCTTGTTAAAAAATAAATGTTAAAGATTGCTAGTCCTCCAAGTGCTTCAAGCTAAGTATGGCAAGAGTGACTCATTGTGAAAGGTAGAATTGGGTTTGAATCCAACTTTGATTTGGGTTAGTTTAACCTTTGTTCATAAGCTTCTTGAACCAAAGCTTTGTTGGCAAATTGGGGATAGTCATTCTATTAATATTTGGAAGGATTATTAGATCCCGGAATTCACCCCCCCTTCGGGGATAGGCTTATTCATCACTTACTTAACCTTAATACTTGTGGTCACCCTCTTGTGAATGTATTCAAATGAGTGATCTAATGCTTCCAAACTCAATTGATTGGAATCTTGGTCTTCTTCATACAATCCTCAGAAGAGGAGAAATGGTGGATGCTATTGTTCAAGTGTCACATTGGGATGAGGATTGGCTAGTGTTGGTCGGGGCAAAGGATGGATTATACACTACCAAAAAAGTTTATGTTTTATTTTTCTTGGAGAGCATTTCCCATCTACCTAGCTCTTCTAATCTTTTGGATATTCATAAATTTCTTTGAAGGTTGTAGGCCTCCAACATCCTGCCTAAATTTAGAATATTTGAAAATGTATTGATAATGCATTTCCAGAATTTTTATTTGGAAATGTATTAATAATGCCTTTCCAACTAGAGTGGAGCTTGCGAAGAAAGGCATCCAAATTTTCTCATGCTATCCTCCATGCAATTATTGTGATGAGGATTTATCTCACCTCTTTATTTATTGCCCTGCATTGAGGCTTGTGTGGGAGAATATTCATGGAGTTACATAAGTTAATCATGGCCTAGACTTCACTCAATGGATTCTACAAAATCTCCCTGACCATGTTCTTTGGAATTCAAATACAAGGGATCAAATTATCATCACTTTATGGAACATTTGGTTGTCTCGGAATGCTAAGGTTTTCCAAAATATTAATATAGAGTCTTTTTAGATCATTCAAGCTAAAAACTTCATCATCCAAGAAATCCAAGCTACTAGCCGCCATAATGAGTTCGTCACTAAATCTCTTTAGTCTCGTTCGCCTCCATGCATCAAATGCTGGGTAACTGACTGGTCTACGCCCCCTCTGGTCATCTTTCAAGTTGATGAGGCTTGGAACCCATCTACTACATTGGGCGCGATGGCTTGGCATTTTTTAGACCTAGTTTCATATACTATTATGGATAACTATCATTTGGCTGGGTAATGTCCTTCAGCTTTATGGAGAGGGATCATGGCCATATTAGCGGCTTTGAGGGATGCTACGATGCGGCACATGGACAATATTACTATTCTTACTAATTGTTTGGTAGGCTTCTTTCAAATTGCTAACTAAAACCCGGTCCATTTGGAGGTCTAAGAAATCAAGGCCATTTGCCCGCTGATACCACAATTCAAAAAGGTTTCAATCCTTGTTGTTTGTCGATCGGTAGTTATCCATACGCACTGGTTAGCCACTGGTGCCCTTAGAGTATCTTCTACTTTGTAATGTTCTCATTCTCTCTATTTTTTTTCTTTTCTAACTACAAGAAAACATCATTTACCAATTAAAATTTATTTTTAAATCAATAACATAAAATAACTTGAATATTTATATCAAGACACATATTAATTATATTTTATCATTTTTTATATGTACATATATGGTACATTGATATAAAAAAATTTTAAAAATAACTAGCCTACAATATAACATGGTCAATTGAAAAAAAATACTAAAAAAAATATTGCCATGTGAAATATCAAAGTATTTCACATGAAAAATCCAAAAAACGATGAAAAATTTTCAAATCAAATCATCAAGTCAAGCAGTCTTAAAAAGATAACAGATAAACTATTTCATAACCAAATTAGCAAATCCAGACATGAAAGAATCCATTAAGTACATAAAGAAATATGTCTAAAAGGAAAGGCTTACAAAAAACAAATAGGAAAACTTCTCCCTAATTGTTTAATTAGTCTCCAAGTCTTCAAGGCTTTCCTCCTTAAATTTCCTTCAGCTACTTTCTCTAAGAGAGATGCAAGCTGCTACGCTATGAGAAAAAGAAAAGCCTAGATCCGAAGTTAAGGTTATATGTGTATGAGAGCTTAATACTTTTATTATCAAAGTTTATAGGCCAATCAAAACTTAAACATTCAAAATAAATTGGTTTAAGACCACTTTTTTTCATTGACGGTGGCACAGCTACCTTGCTATATACTTTGTTTTAGAGTAGTTGCCTTGCTAGATGCTTTGTTTTTGCTACTGGTGGTTAGCATAGCTTGGTGCCACAACGCCAAATTAGCAAATTATAGACCAAATGGTTTTGCATATGGTGCAACTGCCTCATAGTACAATTTTTTAGCTTTGAATTTTACAGCACGTTTTCCACTCTGCCTATTCCCAATCCCTTTTTACACTACCATACTCTTTGTTGCCTATAAAATAAAGCAAAAATGCAAGAAACTAGCAAAAATATAAAAATTTGAAGTAAAAATTTTATGCCAAAGTATCTTAAATTTGACTAAACAGCCAAAATCATCGAAATTAATTATTTAGAGGTGAAAATTAAATGAATGATTTGAGCTTAGCTCGGTTTAAATTTTGTTCACAGCTTGTATAAGTTGTTATAATGTCAAGCTTGAATAAATTGCAATCTCTAACAAAATTTCAAGCTTTATGCACAATTCAAATATAGCTTGATTTACTGATTATTTGATTTGACTTAACTCAGTTTGAACTCATTTCCTTAATTTAAACGAACTATTTGAGCTTGATTGACTTAAAGCTCATTTATACCATTTTTTTCAAACCAAAACTTGAACAAAATATTAAGCTTGACACATATTTCAAGCCAAACATAATTAACCTACTACTAAACTCGAATCGACTTATTTTGAACCTTAATCAATTTCAAGTATGTTTTATGAAACTAAAAAATCTTTTTTCTTTGGTTAAAAAAAATCAAAGAATGGCCATTTCATTTTTTTTTTTTGTTTTTGTACATAGAAGCAAAGAAAACTAGGGAAGAAAATAAGTAGTATGACAGTGAGCTTGAGCAATACGCTGGCAAAGTACAACCACCAAGGCACAATGATGCAAAGACTCCATAATGACTAAGATATCCTGGACTAAAGAAGAAAAATTCATGTCTATTGTAGTTTATCCATTCAGAGCTACTAAAGCTGTAGAGCTATTAGTTAAGATGGTTACTAAGGAGATCAAAAACCAAATTGCAGGATGTAGGGCTCCTTGAATGGCTCGTAATTTAGCTTCAAAAGATAAGGAACATGAAGGAAACTGTAGGCCATCTGCCATTATAGGGGGACTATTTATGCCCATCCAAACCCAAATGGCTACTCCTAGGCCTAGATTCGACTGCCAAGCTCCATCAACAGAAAAGATCTGAGGATAAACATAAAAGGAATTCCTCCCCTCCACTCTTTCCATAAATTTGACAAAGAGTATTTGGTTGGGCGGCCTGAACCCTAGTAAACCGATTCTAATCTCCTTGGATGCATGCATCAAATTTATCAACTCATCTCTTCTTGCAAATAAGGAAATGATATTAAACAGAATACCCTAAAAAACAAGTTCATTCCTACCCAACCAAATGGTCCAAAAAGTTGATACCAGGAAAAATAACTAGTCTGACTTCCATTTATTAATGGAAGCTAGGATATTAAGAAGCCACTCCTAAAAAGATTGAAAGTTGTTGTTTTGATAAGGGTTTGTAGTAAAGTTACCCATATTGGCACAAAGTCATTACAGACCCAAAAGATATGCAGTAGAGATTCATCTCGAGCTTGACATCTCAGGCATGGAGGCATAATGTTACAACCATGGTGTGCCAAAGTAGTTGCTATAGGTAGGGCATTAAAAAGGCATTTCCAAAAAAACACCTTAGACTTACTTGGAAGAAATGACCCCTATATTTTCTTAAGAACAATTGAAAATCTAGGATCTCAGGAAAGTCTATGAGAACTATAATGAAAATTAGTTTGAAGAAAATCATTGACTATGATTTGGGATACATAACCTTTTTTTACGGAGTAATGACCTATCGAATCACAATGCTATTGAATAATATTAATTCCAGCTGTCTCTAAGGGCATAAGTATAGAGAGTATCAATGATGCCATTTAAGGGGGAAATAATAAAAACACCATATCCCTATTCCATTGGGCCTTTTTCCTGGGTGACCAAGTCTACAAGCTTAAGTTTTTTGTTCTTCTAAAGAAAACTTGGACTTACTGTTCTAAGCAGATTTGGAGGGAAATTCGGTAACCACGAATTACTTCATACCCAAATTCATCTTAGTTCTTAGACTACTTACAAAAAAGCAAAAAATCCTAGCAAATAGTGACCGACTCGACAACCTTGTACGTGTGAATATATGTAATTTTAAAAAGGCCTAAATGCACCTAGTCCTTATATTTTGATAAAATTATATGAGTTAGTCCCTCACGTGATAGAATTAGAAACGTGGTTAGTACTAGATAGAAGGAATGACCAACAATGTTATAAGATGGTAATGGGGAGATTGACATATGATCTTTAATGCCTCTACATTTATATAGTGTTTCTTCAAATTTTCTAACAAATTTAATTATGGCACTGTAATGCCTTATCTTCTTATGGTTGAAGTTATTATGGGGCATAGATATGACAGTGAGTAGATTGAAATTCACAATCTGTGGATATCTGACCCTTGAGTTGTGGATATTTGGTGAAAAATGCACCCATATACCCATCATGGATTTTGATTTTGCCTCATAAGTATACCTTCCACACTCAACCCGCCACAATTTTCTTTTGTTTGTTAATGACTTAATTGTAACTTGTCAAAATAATAAACTAAAATGAAACAAATAAATAAATCAAGTAACCAAGGTATCATTTAACAAATTTATAACTCCAAAAGCTATATTTTACCGCCGCCTATTCTTTCTTTTTAACTGATTTTCTTTGCCTGTTCTTTTTTCTGTTTGTACCATAAAACCTTATCTTCTTCATTTGTTTGAATCTACCAAAAAAACAAACTCTTCTTTTTCATCCCTTCTCCCATCATCATCTTCTTATTCTTCTTCTTCTTCATCCCTTCTCTCATCATCTTCGCCCTTTTTTTCCTCATATTCTTCATCTAATCAAAATCCATCTCGCCTTTTGCATCTCCTTTTCTCAGATCACCAATTAACTATCTTGCAGCCATTGAAATGTTGGCTCCCCTGCCTATTGGCCTACGACGCCAGTCAAAGGATAGACAAATGGAGGAAGTCTGAAATTAATCACCGGTAGATAATTCGTGAGCACCTTTGACCCGCAAGTGGTGGTCACGGGCATTTTTTCTTCCTGTCAAGCTTGGTGAACGAGTTGTAGGTGCAGTGGCTTCACGCCCAATCCGCCCCATTATCATCTTTAATGAGGCAGAGTTATCTACTCCAAGCCCATTGCTTCTATCCCAAACTTGTTCCATGCCCTCTTTCTGCAGCTTCTCCACCTTCTTCTTATTCTCCATTTGAACCCCTTCATGAGCCCCTCATTCTCATTATTGTGCAAAATTCAAATTTCATATTGCCTTCTGTGGGTTACTCGACCTCATTGCCGTTGAATTGGATATGCTCATGGACCAAAATTTCTTTGGAGTTCATATTATCTAAATTATTGAGTAACTGCAAATTAGCACAAGAAATGGTAGTAGAAGCCTGAGATGGTTCTCATTCAAGTCACTGAAATGGGCATCGAACTTGGTGTTGACTTTAACCACCACGAACTTGCTCTTGGTCGACCGCGAGGAATTGACGAGACCTAGATACCACCAATGGGCCGTTGTTAGGTAGGGATGCCGAGCTCCCGAGTGAGGCCGACGACATCCTTGCAGAGGTGGGTGTCACCAAGGAGGGTTAGATTTGGAAAAGCCACCTTCGTTTTCCGTCTCAGCACAGCTCCACTCAAACATCATTTGCCTTCACGTCCCATGACAATCTCTC
Organism: Aquilaria sinensis; assembly: GCA_005392925.1. Lineage (NCBI taxonomy): Eukaryota > Viridiplantae > Streptophyta > Magnoliopsida > Malvales > Thymelaeaceae > Aquilaria > Aquilaria sinensis. The sequence continues at coordinate 79,648 of SMDT01003215.1, read as the reverse complement.
AAAATTCAGGAATTAAATTACACTAAATCATGCTTAAAAAACTAACTGGTTTAGTCTAAAAGGTTGGGACCAACCGCGCTGTTCAAGCCTAGACGAGAATAGGTTACATAGGATTGAAGAAGAGACAAACAGGAGCCAGGTGGCCGACCAAAGACGCTGTTAATTTATCAACAAACTCAAAAGAAGATCCATTTTCAGCCAAGAAAAAACTATTGTCGATCTATTCATTCGTCAAATTTTACTTGTACATGAATCTTTTGATGGTATACCGAATTCCCCCAAAAACGGACTGAAGAAAACCAGACTATAGTAAACCAGACCCAGCGAGACCATGGTGCAGCAAATGGTGGGCGATGTGATCTCTGGCCTGCAACGAAGCCATGGACCTCACACCATTCTCAGCAACCATCTCATCATCAAACAGCTCGAACCTTGGCTCCGGCTCCATCTCCTCCTTCCTCATCTCACATATGTTGTGCAGAACACAACACGCCCCAAGCACAACCGGCAATTCCTGGAGCTTCACTTCGGTCCTCTTCTGCAGACACGCCCACCTCCTCTTCAACCTCGCGAACGCCTCTCTAGCCACTCTCTGAATGTTCCCAGCTTTTTCGTTGAACGCATGCTGCGTCCATGTCAGATTCTGATGCGTGTATGGCACCAACACCCAGTCCATTAATGGGTGCCCCGAATTTCCCACGATCCAAACGTCCTTCAACAGACCCATGTTCGCTCTCTGGAACAGAGCTGATTTTTCCAGCACTTGGTCATCCGGCATCGACCCCGGCCACCCGATGCAGACGTCGGTGAACACTCCTTTGTTGTCGACCACGCCTTGAAGGGTGATCGAGTACGAAGGTTTCTGGTTCCTCTCAGTGTGTCTCTTGTTGAAATACATCGCGACGCTCATTTTGGGGGCGATAATTGGTATGTGGGTAGTGTACATTGCACCGCCGACGTTCTGGATTCCGGAAAGCGATTCGAATTCGTCTTTGATTGCTTTCAATCTGGTCTCATCAGGCCACTGGAGGAATTTCGGCATCAAGACGGACCGAATTGCAGAGCAGACCTCCAGCACGAGTTTGTGGCAGGTGGAAATTCCCAATCCGAAGCGCTTCGAAACCAGCCTAAGCGGCTCGCCTGTGGCCAGCCGCCAGATGCAGACGGCGACGCGCTGCCGTACCGGGATGGCTTCACGAAGCATGGTGTTCTTCTTCATAACCACTGGCTCCAGCTCATCGCAGATCATCTCGAAAGTCGACTTGCTCATCCGGAAAGCTCGCCGGAACTCCTCGTCGGGGAAGTCCGGGTGGCTGCACCGCTCCCACCAGTCCTTTGATCGGTCCTTCACCCACAAACGTCTCTGATGACCCGACCCAGTTCCCAAGTGACCCGGATTCTCTCCATCTATACGCGACAAAACGGCTGTGGCTGAAACGGTTGCGGCTAAAGCCGATTTCCGGGCTCGCTTGATTCGAGAGGTATCTAAATCATCCAAATTCGAATAATGGTCCTGGAGCCGATTATAGTATTCGTTCATGGCTCGAACTTTCATGCTATGATTGGCTTCGAATTCAGCTCTCTCCCGCTCCGCCTCAATTAACCACTGATCGTTCTCTTGTTTAGCTTCCTCATCTAATAGAACCAAGGAAGCAAGAATATCACCCAACTCATTTTTACTCAGTTCTTCGCTGGTAAGCATACCCATTTGACCGCCGGAATCGTCGTCTTTTCGACGCCGCCGGTTGGGATTGAAGCCATTGTCCATTTCCTGGAACCAGCTGGAGAAATGGGAGTAATCTTCCGGGCTAGGTAAGGGGAACGAGCTGATTTCCATGTAAGATCGTAGGACTTCACCGCAAATATTCGATGAAATGCCTGATAGAGTAAATTTGGAGGCTGGCGAGTTCAGAACGGTGACTAGGAAGACGGATTTGGGTGATGGATATATATACGGTAATGGTGCTGGTCCGACGAAGGAAGGAAGCGTGTGGGGCAATGTGAACGCGTCATGGGACCGTTTTGACGGTGACCTGACACTTTTTCTGGGTTTTGATGAATTTACGCGGTTGGGGTTATCGGAGAAGATAGCGCTAAACCGAGAAGGGAATATTGGGAAATGGGAAAGTTGCCGAGAAGCTTCACAAAAAGAGTAAATTGTACCCAGGGCCCCTAACATTATATTATTGTATCAATTTAGGCCCTATCCTACATTTTTTACATAAGACAACCCTAACCTCCTAAAAGTTTACTATTTTGGATTTTTTGTGGACAGAAACCGTTAATATGGACAGATAACACCACCGTGGCATGCTAGCATGTGCAATTCATCACGTTGGGACAATAATCACTTGCTGGTGATGATGTGAAAAAGAAAAAAAAATAATAAAAAAAACAAAAATATTAAAAATGAAAAATAAAAAAAAGCCCACATCTCTCCTTCCTTCTCCTGTCCCCACCGTCTCTAGCCCTCCCCTGCCACCTCCGGACTTGGCCTCATCCACTGCATCCAGCCCTCCCCCACCGCCTCAAGCCTTAGTCTCATCAGCTGCTCTTCTTCCCCTCATCCCCGTCTTCCCTCATCTGTCAATTCACCTCTGTCAATTAGTCGACATCCCTTTACATTTCATTGAATCGTCAATCCCCCTCCGTCAATCCGCTGCTCCATCTTCCATATTCGCCCTCTATTAATTCCACTCCATCAATCCAAGGAGATCGCTCCATCTGCCACATTTGCTCTCATGCTCCGTCGAGCCCTCCCCTTTCTTTGACTCGTCTCACCCTCCCCTTTCCTCGACCTGAGAATCCAAAAATCGAGCAAAGCTCTCTAACAAAGTCTCTAATTTGAATAGAGCTCTTCGTGCCAGTCCGATTGGCCCCCCAATTCACCCGACCATTTGACGCTGAGAGGTGTGAGTGAAGGAGATAGGCAAGACAAAGAAGGTGGCTAGCTGTAGTGAAGGGGATTAGTGGAGGCAACAAACAGGCTATATGCGGTGGGGATTGTTGGAGGCAGTGAGGGAGGAAGGAGAGGTCTGGGTTTATTTTTTTTCATTTTTTTTATTATTTTCTTCCTTTTCATGTCATCACCAGTATCTAATTATTATGCCACTGTGGCATTTTCCATCCACATAAACAGTTTCCGTCCATAAAAGATCCAAAATAGTATACTTTTAGAAGGTTAAAGATGTCCTATGCAAAAAAAAAAAAAGAAGTAAGGTATGGTCCAAAATGGTACAATAATAAAATGTTAGGGGGCCACTAGGTGCAATTTACTTTTATGGAAAAATCTCAAACTTGCCATTAATTTTTTGGGTTAAGATAAAATCTGCCCCTAAAGTTTATTTTGTCCCAAATTCCCGCTAATGTTTCAAAATTGGCTTAAATCGGTCATTGACCATTAAAAATTGTAAGTTTTGAAATTTCAAGATGTAAAGGTAACATCTAACAAAATTTAAAAACTTTAAGTAATTTATCATTTTTTCTTTAAGAGATTCTGCTTCATCTTCACCAGCACTTCCATCAAACCAATTACCTCCAACACAACTGTCTATAACGCCAACCATCATCATTGTTAATCTTCATATTCCTCCATCGCTTCTTCCTCCAAAATCCATGGCCACATGCTCATCCTGACCACCACACTTAAGTCTATCCCCACAAATTTGTTGCTCCCCCCGATGCTGAAATCATAGCCTCAGCCCTAATTTCAACTACATCAACCCTCTGACCCCATGCAATTAGATCAAACTTTTGCAGACACTTCGGCTACCGACCAGATTTCTTCACGTCCTCTTTATTGAACCAAGAATGAGCCTTCATTTTCCTAGTGCGATTTCGACTATATAGAAGGAAATGGAGGTCACATTAATGGTCAGATGGCTATAAATGGATCAGTTTTTACTACCGCGCTTGAGCCCGGGGTTTATGGCTAAGGAGGAGAGCCATGGACTAGAAGTGTATCAAGGCAAGGAGTCAGGCCAGAGAAATGACAATGAGGATGGTTGGTGTCAGCGTTGAAGGTGTGAGAGGTGGTAGGGACGATGGAATCTGTTAGAGAAAAAATGATAAATTACTTAAAGTCTTTAAAATTTGTTAAAAGTTACATTATCACCTAAAATTTCAACATTTGTAACTTTTGAAGGTCAGTGGCCAATTTGACTTGATTTTGAAATATTAGTGTGAATTTGGAACCAAAGAAAATTTTAGCTGCAAATTTAGTCATAACCCAAAACATTTGTGGCAAATTTGAGATTTTTTCCCATGGTTTATTTAAAAAACAAAATGTGGTGTTTACAAAGAAGTTTGTCATGTTTGTAACCTTTTTTTTTTTCATTAGATATTTTGAATGAAAAAATATATGGATAAGAACCTAGTAGTTTGTATTAGAGTGTCCAGTAATTAAACTTATTATCCAAGATCAAATGTTCTAACTTTTCATTGTTAATTTTTGAAATGCACAAGAAAGAAGAATAAAAATGGTTAATCCATTGAGTTGTCTTCCAATTTAATGCTTATAAATATGAAAAAACATTCCGACATTTGTATCTAGTTAATTTATTTTATATTTTTCTTAATAAAAAAATTACTGAGAACATTTGTCTTTCTTGTCTGCCTTATATAAATCTTACTCTCAAACATTCTTTATTCTATTGAACTGTTATTTTCTAATTTAATTGATTTCTAATTTATAATTGAAAATTTTTATATTATAATAAGTTTTTTCCGCTCTGCTCTTCCTTAATAAAATCATCTATATTCTACTCTTTTTTTTTTTCATACACAGAATAGGGTACAGGTGTTAGAGAGTTATTAAGGAAAGATTAAGGGAAGTCTGCTTGCTTTTTGAAACCTGAAAGACATTAAGCTGTAATTTGGCAAAGGGATGCATAATGTACCCATGAAAAGTTAAACTATGGTCATGGATGAGGGTGTCCAAAGACGCAACCACTAGGCTGCGGTATTGTGGACATTTATATTTTAAGCCAAAGGATAATGTGCACCCGGGGTACACGCTATAGCCACAATTTTAAATATTTACAATTTGGCCATCATTCCTCTCAAATTCCCCTTCCATCTCCTCATGGCCTTCTCCACCTCTGCTAACCCCTGCCAACCTTCTACCCTTCAATATGAGTTTTATCTTTGAGAGCCTAAGTTAGGATTAAAAGTACAATTCTCCTTGCAAGACTTTGAGATTGGAAAGCCTATGGGCAGAGGTAGATTTGGAAGAGTTTATCTCAACAGTGAAATCAAGGTACCTTTGCACTCCCCTCTTTCCCTTTTTGTTTGCTTAATTGGAAAATTTGAACAATTTGTGGTAAATCTCATATATGTTTCTGCTGCACTCTAGTAATTGTAACCCAAGTGTAGGTTGTCGCAAGTAATAAAATCTTAAGAAATACAAATTACAAAAGTGAAGGAAGGTTTTTGTGAAAGATGTGAACAAATGTTGATTAAAAATTCAAATTCAAATAAAATAACTAAAATTATGGGATCCACTTTTAGTATATAGGTTATGATTAATTTTAGTTCATCTTACCACTCAATTATGATCCACACATAAATAAGGTCCCAATCGGGAAATTTAGTTAGTATTAACTTTCATTGATCTTAAAACGCCAACACTTGCTAATGGGTTTAAGTATTCATTATGCTAACCTTTATCTACAATAACTCAAGATTCCAATATAACCGACAAAGCCATGTTCTACAGAGGGAATCAAGTAGTTTTTGTGCCAATGATTGACTATAATGAATTAATACTCCCACTTAACAATGAGAGAAGTTAAATAGATTAAGGAAGAAAATACCGTTAATGTTGCGATCCAATTAAATCAATCATAGCCTCTATACCAAAAGCTTCACCCTTTCACCTTAGTAAAAAGAAGATTAGTTAACCATAATAAAAGTAGACAACATGTAGAAAGATAAATAAATATGAATTGAAAGATCAAATGAAGGACAAGAAGAAAAACGAGAAAACAGTTGGACAGAGCTTTGGCATTGAAAACTATAACAAAACTAAAGAAGAAAATCTAAAGATGATACAAGAACATAAATGAGGCCTAAGAAATGGCATCAATTTGTCCTCCCCCCCAAGGTGCCTATTTATAGAGTTTTTTGGGGGGTGAAATGGAAAAATAGTAAAATATAGATAAATACAAATCAATAAAGGTAGGTTGCAACTTCTTTTAATTTTTTGACCATTGTACACATCGAATCAGCTCTTCCTCAAAGCACATAACTTGTAGATCTATTCTTTAGCTGCGAATCAATAGCTTGCTCATTCAAATCGGATATTCGTAGCTCAAGTGATGATTTTTCTACCGAAACTGCTCTTCAGCACACGAAAGAATAAATGGTCTCATTTATAATAAAATTTTGGCAATGAAAATGATCAAACTAGCTTGCATAATGAAACAGAGTTGAAGATCTATGTGTTGGCTTTCAGATGAATTTTGAATCACTCAGTTCTGATGCTTACAGCTCTATATATGATTTTTCTCGTGAAGGGTTGCAAAGTGATGATTTTTACCTTAAAAAAAATAATTATTTAATATATATTTTAATATTAATGAACAGTAAACCGCGTATGTACAGTAAATACACATATAAATAGTAAGTCAGTGAATAGCAACTTTGAATAGTAAAAACGTGTGTGAATAGTAGCCCGGTGGAAAAATGTTCAAAATATAGAAATTAATCATACTCAAAGTGTATAATGATGATTTAAACCCTTAATAGCAATACACTTATAAGTATTTATCAGTTTCCTTTTTACAAACTACTATAGATTCTACCAGAGTTATTAAATTGATTGGTGGGAATTGTTTTTTTCTAAACTAAGTATATTGTGTCGTTGAAGGTGCTTTTTGATTGAGAAACACACGGTCTACAACCAGTTGAGGATAGAGATGGAGATCTAGGTGAGTCTTCATTGCTAACTTTGTTCCTTTATCACAAATGTCAAACTTTGCGAGCTCAGCCATGTATGTATGCTTTAGATCTGTTATCGGCCCCTATTAGTTGAGAAGAAGCTTAGGTCAATGTTTTTTTCCTCACAAGTTTTGAAAACACAAACTCATCCTCTGCATGGCAAATCAATCTTTTTACAAGCCCAAAAAATTGAGATTCAAAGACTGAAGATGACAACAGGTGGTTGGTAGATTATTTTTCTGATTTTCTTTTTTGAAATTTTGCTGAAATTTTGCTTCTAGTGTCAATTGGCTGTTAGTATTTTTTTTAGTCAAGGATTTGTCTGATCAATTTATGAATTGTGTTGTCTAGTAGATGTTGATTAGATGCCGATTTTGTTCTTGTCCATGAATAATGTTACTCTATTCAGTAAAAAAGTTGTTCTGTTCACATAAATTTATTGTTCTATTCACACAAATGTTTTGTTTTGTTATATGTTATTCACTTCGTAAGAAGTTCTTTTATAAATAATGTTGTTCCTTTCAGTAATAAGTGTTATTCAATTCATACTAGTGTATTGTTCTATAATATGTTATTCACTTTATAAGATATTTGTCCACAAATAATGTTGTACTTTTTAATAAGAAGTATTGTTTTATTCATATAAATGTATTATTTTATAATATATTGTTCATTTTGTAAGATATGCTGTTTGTGAATAATATTGTTCCATTTAGTAGAAGTGTTGTTCTATTCATATAAATATATTGTTTATTTAGTAAGATGTACTGTTAACAATTAATGTTATTTTGATTATAAAAATGTGGTGTTCTATAATATGTTATTCATTTCAAAAGATATTTTATTTGTTTGGTTTGTTGTTTTTTCAATACAAAGTATAGTTCCATTTGGACAAATATATTGTTCTTTATAGTGATATTTATTTGGAATAATTTTGATGGAGTGCCAAACATATTTAGCATTGTATAAACCAGTAAAAGAAAAAATTTAATGCTTTTTTGTATATACGAGTTGAATATATCTTTCAACAATATCGTATATATTATTTAATAAGCGCACACTTCCATAAAAAAATGAACACATACTTCAAGAAGCATTATGTAATACCCTAGAGATTATGGGTAGTTGTCAAACATATATTATAATTTGTAGGATAAAGTTCACCGAGGGTACCATTGCTTATTTCTATGTCTTAAATGGGTATAGAACTTTAAGATGTGTCTTATCAAACTACACAAATTCATATAACATATCTTAACGGAGTACTGTCCTTTAATTTCACTACTAAATTGGATCAAAAGTACTGATATAACATTACATAACACTAAAATAAATTTAAAATAACAACTTTGGTCCTTAAACTTTTGCAATCAATAATTCTAAACTTTAAACTTATAAATCTATTATTTACACCTCAATTATGGTATTCCTCTCAATTGCCACCTTCTACGCCTCCCTATCACTAGAATCTGCAGATAAGTTGCTTTTCCTATATTTGCTTCCATCGAATCAATCCTATCTTCACTCATTGCAACAACAAATCTAAAAAAGAAAGAAACAAGTAGATTCTCCCAGAAAACAATAAAAGCTCAACAAAATCCATGTCATATTCTTCACTCTCCTTCTTCACTTCCTTTTCCTTTCTTCCAACATCCTCTCAGGTCTTCCTTTACAAGCCTAAATTTATCCATTAAGCTCTCTCAAGTCCCCCACCATAGGGCATCTCCAATTGAACGCACTTATAAACACCAAAAGGTAGCGAACCTTGGGGTTAATGAGACATCATGGAAGCGAACACCAAGCTTCAAGCAGTCCATGATGAAGGGCACACCCCTTTTTCACTTTTACTACCAGAGTCATGCCTCGACTCATTTTCATTGGTCATTTATTCAGTTATAGTGGAATTCGATTAGTTGAAGCTCAAAGCAGATCAAAAGAAGGAACAACTAGTTGACTCATCTTTGCAACACTAACAATCCTTCACTAAACCTGTCACAGGCCTTGAACCTTAATCTTATCTTAGTCATATAAGACCCCAGGACCCTTACACTCATTTAGTGTTAAGCCTATATAAATTTGTCCTTAGTGGCTCTGCTAATTGATTAAATCCTTAATGCAATACTCTTTTATACTGTGCCTTACTATGGTTGTAGGTCAATGACCATAAAAATAATATATAATCGATGCAGCTGGCCAGCACTTCAAACATGCATTTATATAAAACATAATATTATGCATCGTGAATCCATACAAGCTACCAGAGAACACAACCACTAGTTCCATAGCATTTACCAGAGGCATAACTTTCATACACATATATATACATCATACACAAATGTGTTATACATATGCTGCACACTGAGAATCTTGGGATCCAATCCCACCTGAGTTACACTGCCAAAAAGGGGGTCACTACAGTGTTCAGGTATTCCCTGTTTCTTGCCTCTATACAACAAAGACCGGTAAGTTAGTATTTCAGTAATTAGGAACCTGCAAGAAAGAAACTTAATAATAATGTACAATAGTATTTAACTTCTGCACACCTTGTATCAAAATACTAACAACCAGTTTCTTTATTGGTTATTAGCCTCAGGTCCACTAGTATCTGCACACAAAATATGTAAGGGATGTGAGAACCAAAAGTTCTTAGTAAGGGTTATAACCTGCAAGAAAATCAACAACATAGGACCGTGCATATTATCCATAAGGATGTCGATATATGCATAGTGCACTTGAGCTCAAGTCATAGTGCTAGGAACTCATATTATTGGCCAATAATTATAGGAGTAGCTAATTCCCACAATTCATTTACTTATTTGTCATGCAATTGACAAGTCTAACCTGTCCATATAAATACTGCTTTGAAAGCTTCTTAGTATTTGCCAATATCCCTTATTTTATGTACAGGAGTGAACTATTTGCTTATTTAGTACATGTGTTAGTGCTACCTTTATCAGGTTTTGTGAGTGGTTAAAGACACCTCCTCCTCTTAGGTCCATCCAAGTCTTAGCCCATCATTGTGACCCTAGGTATCCTAGGTTCCTAACCCGTCATACTCACCGTAAATTAGACCATATTAAGATCCATTTTACCTATAGATATAAGTTTATAAATATGCACTTACACACTTCATATGCACTTCATAGTTTGGCTTCTTACCAACCCAATCATATAAGCTTCTCAAATAGCTATCAATACTCAAATCATATGCTTGTTAAATTTATCCATAATTCGATGCCACTTGATATTCAAGTATCATAGCCAAATTTATTTAACACATAAGCATATAAATTAAATAATCCTTACCTTAGATAACTTAGTTTGCAAGCTTCAAGTACTTAGCCTTTTTGTCTTGATTTCAACCCAAATTTAGGTCCTCTTTTAGTAGCTTATTCCCAGCACCTATATTGATCATTTTAAACACAATTTATCAATTTTAACACTTGGAAACAGTCCCTGAAACAACCACCAGCTGTCCAGAATTTTCTGTCTCCGGTTTGCCTAGCTTGTGGTTCTTTACACTTTTAATAGCATAAATGCAGCCCAAATCTTGTTCCCTTATTTTTTTATGCATTGTATACTAGTGTATAAGAAAGATTATCACCACCAAAAGCCACCAAAATTACTGTAATAATACAGTTTGTTCTTGGAAGTAACTACAATTTTTAGTAGTCCAAAACTTCACCTTAATGCACATTTATTGCATTCATGGGCAGTTCACTTCCAAATAAATGTTCTCTTACTTCTTAGCTTTCAAATACTAATTCATAAGTAAGAAAACAACCTTAGTGAGCTACCAACACCCATGGACCACGAAATTACGGCTGGTTATAAAATAATTAAATCATACTTAGCTTAACACTCACGGTTTCAGCTATACCAAAATTCCAGCCTTAGTTCTTTTTGGGTTTTAGCTCATTGGCATCTCAAATTTCTTCTTAAAGCTAGGAAACATATCAAACAACAATCCCAACCATGATTTATTCCGTAAAAATCACATGAATAGTGCCAGAAATTCAAAGATGATGACAAGTACACCATAGGAATAAAATTAACCATGGATAAGCTCATAAACACCTTCAAACATGTTGAGCATCTTTGATTTCTCTTAAAAACCAGGTCTAACATTAATTTTGAGAATTTAAAGAGCTAAACTATAGCTCAAAAATTGGGGAAATAATATAACCATACTTACTCGGACAAGAAGCAAGAAATCCTAGCTTAGGATAGTACAAAACTTGATTTTCCTTCAAAATCTTGCTTATTTGTGCTTGGATTTGATGGATTGGAGCTTGGATATGGTTTAGCTATGGTGTTTGGATAAAAAGAGAGGTTTTGGTGGTCTGGAGCTAAGTCACATGAAGCGGGAGCGGGAGCGGGAGCAAAAGCGAGAACGGGAGCGCGAATTCGTTAAACTTGAAAAAACACCGAGAGCGGGAGCGGCTCGAGAGCGTCACTATATATATATATATGAGAAAAGACAAAAAAAAATTGATAGCTTTCAACACTAAAACAACATATAAAAAATCAAACTTATAAAATAATATCCAAACCGAGATGAATTCCAATAGAAATAGTAAAATTAATTATAAATGACTAGCTACTGATTATTATTCTTTGTCATTCATTTCTAGCCCTCTTGCCATGGGATATTTCCTCTCTTTGTGCTTGAGACAAGTTTGATATTCTTTGATTGAAACTTGACGTTTGAGAAGAGTTATGGATATCATCATCTCCATAAAGAAAAGTGTGATCTTTTCTATGAATTGCCTCTATATCGTTGTCTAGGACATCATCATATGTAAAATCATCCTAATTCTTATAGGATGATTCATAATCTTCTCTGTAACGCGTCAATAGTCTGTTGTTATAGTGCACATATACCAATGATTCAGCTCGATCTGCATTCAACTTGTTCCTCTTTACATTGTGAATATATGAGTATGTACTCCAGACCCTTTCAGCACATGAAGTGTTAACGCTTTGAGAAAGAACCTTGATTGATAGATTATATAATTCAGGAGCAGCCACACCATACAAATTCCACCAAGCGATTGCACTCATCATTTTTCTATCTTCAATAGCCTGAGGTCGAGCAAATACTCCTGTATCACTTGTAAAATCACTAAGTTGCTGGTGAATCAGTGGAGTATTCCGTAAATCATGAACAAGTCGGTCAACCACATTCAGGTATGTCCCTAAAAACAAGAAAAAATATTACTAATAATAAAAAATATGTATACTAAAAATATTACTAGTAATTAGCCATCAAATAAATAATAAAAAGTCAAGTAACATTAACAACAAAATTAAACATACCTTGTACAAATGAATTAGCATGTGGCTTAGTCCTCTTCCTTCCACAAGGACCTACCTTTCGTAGCCAAGCTTGTGAGTAATAAAAAGGAGTAAGCACATAAGCAAGTGTATGTAGTGGCAGATTCATTTTTCTCCACCGTTCCAAAATCAAATTTTCCACTATTTTGTACAGATCATGATCATTCTGCAAAACTTCTTTAATAGAACCTATCATATCTTCCATTCTTCGATACATTTCCCCAATAACTGTTTTATCATAATCACAAAAGCGAATCATTAACCAAATTGGTTTTGTGATAGACAAAATGAATTTTACCTGTCCCCAAAACTCATAATCCAATACCACTTTCTTAACTTGATCATGTTCTAAATTTGATTTTGAACTTCCTTTCTTAAGTTCTTCCCATTCATCATTCAAAACCATGGATATCAAAGCATTTTTTACTCGAAAAAGACGCTCCAAAACTGCATAGTGATGACCAAATCTAGTTTTCTTTACTTGAATGACATCCAATGCAGAAAAAGTTCTGAAGATATGCAGCACAAATGTGTGATTTTTAATATAGTTCACAACACCTTTTGCCTTCTCATAACAATCACTAAAAAATGATAAGCCCAAATGAGATGATTTAGCTAGATCTTTCACAAGAAGACTGAGAGTATGTGCCATACAACCAAACCAAAGAATATGAGGATGTCTATCTTGAACAATATCTCCAGCAACCTTACAATTTAAAGCATTATCTGTCAAAACTTGTACAACATTATATGTGCCCACAGTTTCAATAGCCCTAAGTAAAATGCCAGCAACAAATTATGCATTTTTCTCATAACCAAAACAATCAACAGCATTTAGAAACATAGCCCTCCCTCCATAAATAACCAAAACATTTATCAAAGGTTGGTTCTTAATGTTGAACCAACCATCCGACACTATTGAAACTCCATAATTAGGCCATTGTTCCTTAATAGGAATTAAAGCACGATCAATTTTCATTCTTTCTCTATCAAGTAGCATGGTCCTAATTTTTTCAGAACTAGGAGGCTTATATCCTTTAGGAGCTTCATTTATTGATCTCACCATGTCAACCCACAAAGGAGATCTAGCAGTATTAAAAGGGATTCCACAACCATAGAAGTACCTAGCAATTATACCATCGGTTTCTTCTCTGGAACACAACTTGAACAACTGCCCAATATGCTTCATACCTTGTTCACGTGCCATATTTGTATCATGTGCTGGTGGAACAACCGATAGATTAACGATAGGGGTCTTCCTACTACTACTTCCAAATAGTTTTTTAGCCTCCTCCTCATCTTTTTTCAACCCAGCCCTTTCTTGTTTTGTTACCTTGGTGCAAGTGGCTATTCCTTGAGCTTGTTGTCCAGGTAACAATCCAATTAAATGAGCTCTTATACGTGAGTATGTTCCCGTATAAGGTTCTGCTCTACAACCAAAATTACAAGTCCACTTATCTTTCTTATTCTCAATGTATGTCATATACCTTCTCAAAGGTGTAGAACTCAACTCTTTGCATTGGTCATTAGTATCACCAATATTTAATTGTGAATTACTTCTTTCCTCATTTTTATTTTCTTCCATCGAATCTACAAATTCATGGAAAAATATATAGGAAATAATACATCTCAATCTCAGTTCAGAATAAAACAATTGGTTAATCCAATGGAGTAAAGATGAAAAAAAATAGTAAAAAATAATGTTATTTAATCACAAAAAAAAAGCTACAGTGTAATTTAGGCTTTTTTAATTATCTTTTGTCCTGTTACTTCATGCCTATGCTCTACAATTTTTCTTCACCAATAAAAAAAGAACTGTTTTACAAGGAAAAGTTAAACGCAATAGTTAAACGCAATAGTGGTCTATTTTACAAGGATATATTGTCATCTACATAAGAAAGATGAAGGACTATGCGATTGCATTGTGACTGTTGTCTGTTACTGCCGACTAAATAATAAGAGCTCTTTTTCACGTATGGATGACTGGTCCTGTTTCCCTTTACAATAAAACCTGAATTATTGCTGAAGATTTGCGCCTTTAATTTTTTGTCCTGATGGTAAATATAGGCTTTGTTTTGACAAGGAATAGTGGTGTGTTTTACAAGGAAAAAGGCAGCGAGCGTCCAAGAAGGAAAACCAAACAAAAGACACCGACTCACCGGCACCGCTGCACAAGAAGATAACTTTTTTATTCAAACTTAAAAAGCGGCGAACTGGTGAAGAAGCAGGACAATCGGAATCAGACGAAAATCAGTTTACGAATTCAAACTCACCAATTTTACAATTGTGCTTTTTAAACTGTAGAATGGTGCTCTGCGACTGCTTGTAGAATTGTAGAATTGTAGAACGACCAATTGTGCTTTTTGACCAATTATGCTCTGCAAACTCACCTGTTTGTAGAATTGTGCTTTTCGACACTCACCTGTTTGCAAACTCAACCAATCAGTTTACGAATTCAAACTTAGGAATTCAAACTCACTGGTACTGCTCTGCGACTGCAAATGCAACCTCTGTTTGTAGAACGACGGAACAAGGCTACTACTCTTTAAAGTTTGACTCGCATCGCGCACCGTGGCTATTGGTACTGCTTTGCGACTGCAACGGTGCAACCTCTGTTTGTAAAACGATTGAATAAGACTACTGCTCTTCGAAGTTCGACTTCGACCTCTGTTTGTACGTATCAAATCAGACTTCAAACGGCTTTGGTAACAAGGGCTTTTGGTTTCTTTTTAGGTGTAGACTTCTGTTACAGATAGGATTTTTCCATTAAATCGAATTCGTGAATTTTAAAACATCAAATCACGCTTTCCTAATTATTGGAGCGCGAATTCGTCACGCTCGCGCTCCAAAAGCGCGCATTCACGCGCTGAACTTCGGGAGCGGCAGTGAGGCCGACGCTTTCTGTGACTAAGTTCTGGAGATGAAGGTGGAAGAAGATGGCTGAGCAATTAATGGGAAGTCAACTTATGTAAGCTTTAATTGCAAATGCCACGCACATGGTGCTGTCTTTGTACTCTTTAGGAAATTTGGGTTTATTCGTAACACACTTAGAAATTAAGGACCAAAGTTGGTATTACGCCACGCCTGGTTCCTTCATTGCTGGAATGTCTGGTATCCTCAAACACTGGTTTATGAGCATTGGAGAATACAGACAAATGGAACTAGCCCAGACACCAACTACTACAGAATTCGTCTTCAAGCTGTACAGAGAATTCATTGGAGAACCAGAAGCTCTCCTTGATATAGCAAGAGAAGAATTCTTTAAGATGAAGTGCTGCTCTTACAATCGTAAAGATCTTGAGAAGCACTATGAAAGTATGCTCAAGCGCTTCTATCTTCTGTGCACTGGATATGAAGCTGACAACAACTTGAAGCAAGCATACTTAAATTCTGTGCCAGAAACAATTGGCCAGGAAGCTCTCCGCATCATCCAGCAAAGTGGACAAGCTCTTAAAGATTATTCTTTCGGCAAACTCCACCAAGTGCTGATGATTGCTCTCAGGAAGCTGTGCAACACTCATTCCTTCTTCAAGGATTTCAACCAGTCTCAAGGACTGTTTGATAAAGCCTGCCAGCAGCCTGAATTAACCATCAAGTGCAGCAGCAAAGGCAATTGCAGCTGCAGTACTCCCCGGAAGAAACACCATCGTCGATGACTCTATTCTCCTGACCGTCCCAGACGTTTCAGAAGAAAGAAAAAAAGATTCTTCTGATACAAGAAAAATAGCGGCAAATTCAAACGATGTTTCATCTGCCGCCAGCCAGGACACTTTGCTAAAGACTGTCCTAAGAAGACCAACAGGTCAAAGAAGAAAATGGCGAACACTATTTCCCAAGTCCGCTTGGAGCAAAAGATGATCTGGACCTGAGAGGATCCACCGAAGTGGCAACTCAGATTATCGGAGAGTTGAGAGACTAAGAACTTCTGCGTCACCCCCTAGCCAGAGTTTTTAGTGAGAGAGGAACATAGAGAGAGTTTAAGAAAGGAGTTCTGTATTAGCTCCAGGATATCTTACAAGAGTAATAAGGCCTCCTTATATAGGCGGAGGAAGGAGAAACCAAACAAACAAGGTGACGTAAGGTCTTACGTCAAAACTTAATAATGCTAGACCGGAAGTGACAGGCCACTTAACCGGAATCTTACTGTTACAATAAAAAAGGCCAGCTGTAGGTATAGAGCTGGCAAGCACTAGCCGCCCCACGTTCTTTTGTCTCTGAAAGCAGGTTCTGGAAAAGCAGTGAGGTCCAGAGGCCAGTTGTGGTTCGAATCTTCAGAGTCACTTTCACTTGGGGTTTGAGTCTGGCGTTCGCGCCAAAAATACGGGTCGTCTATACGTGGATCATCCATGGACGGGTCATCCGGGCCAGGACCGTTGAGACGCTTCCAGTGGATGCAAATGTATCCACAATTGCAGTCAGGCATGATCAGGTGTTCAGACGGCTGAGTCAGTGGAAGATCTTCTTTAAACTTCAGAGGAGAAGAAGGAGTTGGAGCCGGGCAGGTGATCTGGTGAATAGCTTTTTGGGATGCAATAGCTTGTTCACGTCGTTCTTGATTTCGG
The DNA here is from genome assembly GCA_005392925.1 of Aquilaria sinensis. Lineage (NCBI taxonomy): Eukaryota > Viridiplantae > Streptophyta > Magnoliopsida > Malvales > Thymelaeaceae > Aquilaria > Aquilaria sinensis. The sequence continues at coordinate 62,810 of SMDT01003215.1, read as the reverse complement.
CGGAGCCGTTGAAGATCATCATAAGACTGAAGGGCTTCATGGATCATTTCTTGGTAGTCCATCGGGTAGGACGGCCATTCTGGAGAATCATGAGGCCATAGTTCTATAGAGAACACCGTATGGTTATATCGATAAGCAGTTCTCATGAAGGCACGGTATTCATCATGTCGTTGCCAAGGGACTCGGGCCAGATTAAAATCTAAATTCTTATAATGGTAATAAACAGGAGAGGGAGAGAATTTAAGGCCAGAGGGAGATTTAGAGAAGGTAATAGGCCTATGGAAGAAATATATAACATGACTAACTCCATAATTCATACAGGAATTAGTTGGGGAAATATTATTTAACTGGTAGCCTATTCGGCGGTTTGGGATAGCAGGGTTAAGAGCTTTATAGGCGGAATGGAGATGGTCAATCCATGTGCAGATGGGATCGAACCAGGAAAGAAAGGTGGAGAGCTCAGAAGAGAAGTCTGAGTGGAAGTTGGAAGAGAAGGTGAGGAGTTGGTGAAGTTCTGAGATATTAAAAATAATACCTATGGTATGGACAGAGCATAGGTACCAGAAAAAGCAGAGAGCTAAAGGCGGGAAGGTGAAGACATCAGGGATGGAGAAGAGGTGAGCAAAAGGGAACTGGGGATGAATCCCAACAGGTTTAACAGGGGAGTCATCGAAACCATACCTTTCAATGAGGGAGACATGGTAGTGGAAGACTCGGTGTCTCTGGGTGAAGGTGAAGGACTGATGCTCATATCTTTCAACATCAACCGGGAGATTATCATTCTTGTTAAAGACCGGGGGATTGGAAGAGGAGGAGGAAGAGGCCATTTCAGGCTTTGGGTTTTGGAGGCTTTGGAGGTTTGAGGAATGATTTAGAAGGTCTGCTCAGGATATCAGCTAAGGTGTTGGAGGTGCCCTTTATATGCTTAACATCGAAGCTTAAGCGGATGAACCATTGTTGCCAGCGAAGCAGCAGAGCATTGGGAAGTTGTTTCTGCCTGTAACTCAGCATACGGGGAAATGCTGACATGTCCATCTCTACAAGGAAGTGGTGACCAATGAGGTGGAACTGGAATTTTTCAATCCCACGTTTGACGGCCAAGATTTCTTTGTAGGTGGAATGGTAGTACTTCTCTGACTCTTTGAATTCTCCACTATTGTAGCAGCACACGTGTCGGGTACCATTGATTTCTTCAAGGAGGACCGCTCCCCAATATTCATCTGAGGCGTCCGTCTGGAGTATCCTTTTTCCTTTGTCGGGAATCTTGAGTGGTGGCAGATTCTGAACCACTTCTTTAAGCTTGAGGATAGCTCGCTTGTGTAGGTCGGACCATGGCGGAGAATCCTTTCTAAGATACACGTGTAAAGGATGGAGAATGGTTGACAACTTCGGGATGAACTCGCGGATGTAATTGACAAGGCCGAGAATTTGCTGGACTTGTCTTCTCGTGAGATTATCATCTGGGAAGTTCATGATCTTGGTAGCAATGTGCGGCTGAGGATGGTACTTGCTATCTTTGATTTGAACTCCAAGGAATTCAATGGAAGTCTGACCAAGGACCATCTTGCTCTGGGAGAGCATTACTCCATGTTCTTTAACTATTTGAGCAAACTGAATTAATAACTCCAAATGTGTACCTGTACAAGGGGAAAACAATAAAATATCGTCAATATAAACAAGGGCCGACTGCAGTAGCCACTTCGGTGGATCCTCTCAGGTCCAGATCATCTTCAAGCTTATAATAATTAAGCTTGAAGGCAAATGATGACTTAGGAGTTGCCACTCTGTGGATCCTCTCTTCAAGTCGTCCTCTGCCTTCAATCATAATTGTTGTAATCTACCGGCCTCGATCCCCGGTGATACGTCCGGATAGTCCAGCAATGTTTTTCTCAAATGTTTTACAAAGGTTTTCAAATGATCTTCAGAAAAGATTTGTTTGTGTGGGAAAGTCCTGGAGAATGCCTCCTGGAACTCTGGTGCTCGGGGCCTGATGCTTATGGAAAAGTTGGCTAGAGCTTATGAGTTCATTGTGTGTTCTTGGACTATATCACAGCTAGTCTTTCCTGTTGATTTCCAGTGTCCTACTTTTTTCGCAGTTCTACTTATCCTTGGTATATTGGGCTGGAAACTGTCTCGTGCCACGGTAAAACGTACCACAGAGCAATTCCTCGGAAACCTCTGTGGAGGGTCTGGCTGTATAACAATGCCACGTACCAGGATCAAAAACCTTGTTTTTAAATGATTTTCTGGTAAAAGGATTGCTAAAGACACTTTGCTAAAGACTGTCCTAAGAAGACCAACAGGTCAAAGAAGAAAATGGCGAACACTATTTCCCAAGTCACTGGTGCTGATCTATCCAATGACGACATGGAGTCTATTTTCTCAGAAACAGAAGATGAGGCATCTGGCCTCTTTGCCATTGAAGCTTATTCGTCAGAGTCTGATTCTGACCATCCTGAACAAGCCTCAATCTACACCATGCAGATCTCTCCTATGCAGTCCTCCCTCTTCGCTGCTCACATTATTCCGCAAGCCAAGATCAACATTCTCCTGGACAAATATGCAAAGCCAATCCCAGTGATTGCTCTCTTTGACACTGGTGCCACCAACACTATTGTCAATCCTTCCTTGCTTCCAGAAAGAATGTGGCGACCTTGCAATGAAAGATTCCGAGCTGCAAACGGTGCTTTCTATGTCACACTGATAAGTAAGCCAATCCGGATCAAGTTCTCTCCTACAAAGTACGTAGTTACTACTGTGTTTGGTTATAACCACGGTAGAGATATGATCCTCGGCTTTGACATTATCAAGAAGCTATCAGTTCAAAGATGGACTGATAAAGGTTTGCAACTCAACAAGTTTTTCCTTCCATGGACATCAACTCCACGACTCTATTCAACTGAAGGAGAAGCTCTCTCAGCCAGTCAGATACAATCTGAAAGTGACCCAGTATACGGATCGATCATGCAGACTCTCATTCAACAGTCCTGTGCTGAGTCTCACGCTGAGTTTGAACAGAAGCATCCTCTTCCCCTTTGGAAGAATCCCAAGTTCTTCATCGAGATTCCATTCAAGAAGAATGAGGATGTTAACCCAACAAAGGCTACCCATATGGGTATGAGCCCAGAGGAGAAAAAGATGGCGATCCAAGAGCTGCAAGAGCTCAAGGCCCAGAACCTTATTGAGCCCACAACTTCTTCGTGGGCCTGCCAGGCCTTCTACGTCAACAAACACTCCGAACAGAAAAGAAAGAAGCCCAGGCTGGTCATTGACTACAAGCCTCTGAATGAGTTTGTTGCTGACGTTAAGTTTCCGTTACCACGGAAGAATACCCTCTTCGCCAATCTGACAAATGCCAAGATCTTCTCAAAGTTCGACCTCAAGTCTGGCTTTTGGCAATTGTCGATCTCTCCTCCAGATAAATACAAAACTGCCTTCTGCATTCCAGACCACCATTACCAATGGACGGTGCTTCCTTTTGGTCTGAAGACGGCACCCTCATTGTTCCAGAAGGCAATGATCCAGATCTTCGAGCCGATACTGCAGTCGGCCCTTGTTTATATTGACGATATTTTATTGTTTTCCCCTTGTACAGGTACACATTTGGAGTTATTAATTCAGTTTGCTCAAATAGTTAAAGAACATGGAGTAATGCTCTCCCAGAGCAAGATGGTCCTTGGTCAGACTTCCATTGAATTCCTTGGAGTTCAAATCAAAGATAGCAAGTACCATCCTCAGCCGCATATTGTCACCAAGATCATGAACTTCCCGGACGATAATCTCACGAGAAGACAAGTCCAGCAAATTCTCGGCCTTGTCAATTACATCCGCGAGTTCATCCCGAAGTTGTCAAGCATTCTCCATCCTTTACACGTGTATCTCAGAAAGGATTCTCCGCCATGGTCCGACCTACACAAGCGAGCTATCCTCAAGCTTAAAGAAGTGGTTCAGAATCTGCCACCACTCAAGATTCCCGACAAAGGAAAAAGGATACTCCAGACGGACGCCTCAGATGAATATTAGGGAGCGGTCCTCCTTGAAGAAATCAATGGTACCCGACACGTGTGCTGCTACAATAGTGGAGAATTCAAAGAGTCAGAGAAGTACTACCATTCCACCTACAAAGAAATCTTGGCCGTCAAACGTGGGATTGAAAAATTCCAGTTCCACCTCATTGGTCACCACTTCCTTGTAGAGATGGACATGTCAGCATTTCCCCGTATGCTGAGTTACAGGCAGAAACAACTTCCCAATGCTCTGCTGCTTCGCTGGCAACAATGGTTCATCCGATTCAGCTTCGATGTTAAGCATATAAAGGGCACCTCCAACACCTTAGCTGATATCCTGAGCAGACCTTCAAAATCCTTCCTCAAACCTCCAAAGCCTCCAAAACCCAAAGCCTGAAATGGCCTCTTCCTCCTCCTCTTCCAATCCCCCAGTCTTTAACAAGGATGATAATCTCCCGGTTGATGTTGAAAGATATGAGCATCAGTCCTTCACCTTCACCCAGAGACACCGAGTCTTCCACTACCATGTCTCCCTCATTGAAAGGTATGGTTTCGATGACTCCCCTATTAAACCTGTTGGGATTCATCCCCAGTTCCATTTTGCTCATAAACCAGTGTTTGAGGATACCAGACATTCCAGCAATGAAGGCACAATTGACTTTGAGATGAGTAGCACATTCTCGTTGGAGTTGTGTTAGACACCAGGCATGGAATTCAAGAAATTTCTCATGCCATTTTGCTGTTGGGACTCCTTCAAGGGAGAGAGTGATGTTGAGCGAAGGAGGTTGCCAAACAGGATCAAGATTAATAGCCGGAGGATCTTCATCCATATGGACAACAGGAGGTGGTCCTGGTGGAGGTCCTGGCGGTGGAGCTTGTTGTTGCTGTTGCGGAGGAGGAGGTTGTTGGTTACCAGCATCTGTCGTTGTGGATTCGGCTGGCTGAGCATGACTAGGAGCTCCTTGGGCCATATAGACTTGGGCATCAGAAGAAGATGTTGAGGTTACATCATCTTCTGCAGATTCACTTGAAGAAGTGGAAGTATAGTCTTGTTGGGCCGCATAAGCAGATGGAGAGGTAGGCTGCTGTATCTGTTGGTCAAGAAATCCAAGGATAGGATTGGATTGGACCATCCATGTTTGGTGTGAAGGTTCTTGGATCTTGATGGGCTTTTGAGGATAAGCTGGGCCTTTCTGCTTTTTATCCGGAGGGGGAACTTGGGCCGGTGTATGACTGGACCAAGTAGGAGAGTCAGGCCATTGAGGCTGAGGCCTGTAAGGAGGTTGGTAGGCAGGCTTAGATATGATAGCCGGTAGAGGCTTAAAGAATCCTCTAGAAGAAGAGGGAGGTAGTCGATCCGTTGCTGACACTGTGTTAATGGATCAATTATCATTTGATCCATCTTTTGCTAAAGATGAGTAGCACCTTCTCGTTGGAGTTGTGTTAGACACCAGGCATGGAATTCAAGATCTTCTCAAAGTTCGACCTCAAGTCTGGCTTTTGGCAATTGTCGATCTCTCCTCCAGATAAATACAAAACTGTCTTCTGGTTCTCCAATGAATTCTCTGTACAGCTTGAAGACGAATTCTGTAGTAGTTGGTGTCTGGACTAGTTCCATAGGATTGCTGGGCTACCTCGGAAGCCATTTGGTATCAGAGCCATGATTGTTCTATTTTCCGCTCAGAGTTGAGTTACTAGGAATTTCTTGCTGATCCCCTGATCCAGGTAAATCTATTATGTCAGGAACATCTACTCCTACCTTAACCCCTACCTCTTCTTTTAACTCAACCTCTTCTTCTTTTTATTTAGATTCTCTTTGTGAATTTAAATATCTTTCTGATGATGAGAAGATTCCCCTTACAGATCTTCCCCTCATCAATCCTTATAAAGCTTTTACTAAACCTACCCATTCTCTTACTCGTACTGTCAAAAAGCTAGTCTCTCCTACCAAGAGACATGTAAAAGAGTATGTTCAAGCTACCAAGTTTGACCAACATGCTCTTCCTGCAACATCCAAAGAGCAGTATGTCACGCTGGAGATCCCTCCTCACTTCCCTCGTCAATGGACTGCTGAGGGATACACACATCTCCATTTTGGTGCTGTTCGCCTTGCTCTCACCTACCACAGAAGAAAAGGACTACCAGTTACTGCCCGTCTTGCACTGCTTGACTCCCGCTATAAGAAATACAAGCATGCCTGCATCGGCACAGTTGAGACTACACTCAACGCTGGTACTATCCTCATGACGTTCTTCCCCAATTTCTGTATGGCTCTTCAGGACCCGCATCTCTTAACGGCTTTGAAGATCCAAGTTCAGATAACTGGTGCAGAACAAGTCTCAACCACACTGGCATCCACTCTTCATTATCAGATGGCGTACCGAGTCCAGAACCATGCTCTTGACTTCTCTATGCCAAACATGAACAATGATGCCTTGTATCTGTCTGTGGATACAACCCACGTTCCTAACGAGACGTATGTCCCACAACAAATACCTCGTGAGGAACTCCAACGACTGATCCCTGCCTCTTGGATATCTGCATATGAATCTCTCCACCAGCAGACAGAGCCAGTTCAGTCTAAGAAGCCCATTTTCCTTGATAGAGGAAATGGCCAGACGGAAATCTTCTTTCAAAAGGAAGAACCGTCAGAAGATACTGATGTCTTCTCTACACCAGCAGTACTCACCTTCATCCGGGAGCCCACGGAGTACCTCAAAATACCAATTGAGTCTTTTGACTCTCTAGGTAATCCAGTCTACTCCTTTGCGGATAAAAAGGGTCACAAATACTTTGACGTTTGTGACTGTCCAGACTGTTACCAGTCTCCCTATGATGATGAAGAAACTACCAAGAAGATGAAGAAGAAAAAGAAAAAATCTTCTCAACATCTTCTCCGACAACGCTACCACGATGGTGATCCCGAAGTTGGATTACTTGGTGAGCCCTTTGGCAAGTATGACTATTATGTCCTCTACTCCCAGAAGGAGCCAACTATGAATGACATCTTCCCCACTTCTGCTGAACCATTCGAACTTCCACCTCCATCACCAGAAGTAAAGATGCCATGCCATCCCTACTATAAGAAGGCTATCAAACAACTCAGGAAGGAACAACCTTGTTCGTTTGTTCCTGAGGTAAATGTCTTCGAACATGCTCCTGAAGATTTTCCCCCATTGGCATTTAATGATCCTTCTACATCGACAAAGCATACCTGGAAGGTTCCTCAGCCTTCAACCGTTGATTCAGAAGGAAGACGAAGGGAAACTTCAGCTGCTGAACAAGTTCTTAATTGGCAATCTGAGAACATGGTATCTCAGAACAAAGTCCTCAGCAGAATCGAGCATAACCAAGTCCGCTTGGAGCAAAAGATGATCTGGACCTGAGAAGATCCACCGAAGTGGCAACTCAGATTATCAGAGAGTTGAGAGACTAAGAACTTCTGCGTCACCCTCTAACCAGAGTTTTTAGTGAGAGAGGAACATAGAGAGAGTTTAAGAAAGGAGTTCTATATTAGCTCCAGGATATCTTACAAGAGTAATAAGGCCTCCTTATATAGGCGGAGGAAGGAGAAACCAAACAAACAAGATGACGTAAGGTCTTACGTCAAAACTTAATAATGCTAGACCGGAAGTGACAGGCCACTTAACCGAAATCTTACTGTTACAATAAAAAAGGCCAGTTGTAGGTATAGAGCTGGCAAGCACTAGCCGCCCCACGTTCTTTTGTCTCTGAAAGCAGGTTCTGGAAAAGCAGTGAGGTCCAGAGGCCAATTGTGGTTCGAATCTTCAGAGTCACTTTCACTTGGGGTTTGAGTCTGTCGTTCGCGCCAAAAATATGGGTCGTCTATACGTGGATCATCCATGGGCGGATCTTCCGGGTTAGGACCGTTGAGACGCTTCCAGTGGATGCAGATGTATCCACAATTGCAGTCAGGCATGATCAGGTGTTCAGACGGCTGAGTTAGTGGAAGATCTTCTTCAATCTTCAGGGGAGAAGAAGGAGTTGGAGCCGGGCAGGTGATCTGGTGAATAGCCTTTTGGGATGCAATAGCTTGTTCACGTCGTTCTTGATTTCGGCGGAGCCGTTGAAGATCATCATAAGACTGGAGGGCTTCATGGATCATTTCTTGGTAGTCCATCGGGTAGGATGGCCATTCTGGAGAATCATGAGGCCATAGTTCCATAGAGAACACCGTATGGTTGTATCGATAAGCAGTTCTCATGAAGGCACGATATTCAGTATGTCGTTGCCAGGGGACTCGGGCAAGGTTAAAATCTAAATTCTTATAATGGTAATAAATAGGAGAGGGAGAGAATTTAAGGCCTGAGGGAGATTTAGAGAAAGTGATAGGCCTATGGAAGAAGTAGATAACATGACTAACTCCATAATTCAAACAGGAATTAGCCGGAGAGATATTATTTAATTGGTAGCCTATTCGGCGGTCTGGGATAGCAGGGTTAAGAGCTTTATAGGCGGAATGGAGATGGTCAATCCATGTGCAGATAGGATCGAACCAGGAAAGAAAGGTGGAGAGCTCAGAAGAGAAGTCTGAGTGGAAATTGGAAGAGAAGGTGAGGAGTTGGTGAAGTTCGGAGATATTAAAAATAATACCTATGGTATGGACAGAGCATAGGTACCAGAAAAAGCAGAGAGCTAAAGGCGGGAAGGTGAAGACATCGGGGATGGAGAAGAGGTGAGCAAAAGGGAATTGGGGATGAATCCCAACAGATATAAATACGCGGCCAGTCCCAACCTTTCAGTTATATTCCATTTTGTCCCTACCTTTTTCAAGATTACATTTAAAACCACTTCTGAACAATCTAGTTAATCCAAAATTGCACGATGATAGAGCGAAAATCACGAAAAATCATGACACCTCAAATTTAATATTTTTTTTTCATGCTCTATCCAACAATGTAATAAAAATGAGCCACTATATGAAATGACCAAAATACCCCTCTTGGCCCGGCTTGCTTAAATGATCAATTTTATTCATTTTTAACTACTGGACCCTAAATTATCGAGACTTAGCTTGCAAATAAATTATCTAAAGTGTAATTTATTAAATTAACTAATTACTTGGCCGATTAGACTTATAGCTCCGAGGGCCGTCATAGAACCTTTCTCCTGAGACTCTGAAAACTAGTTCTTATGAGGACCCCATTGATAATCTACCCTCTGAGATTGAAAAAACAATAATATTTGTCTACTACACCTATCGTAGATATTGGCCACTAGGATATTAGCATCCTTATCCAAATGAATTCTTATTTCTTCCACTAAATGCAACGGTAATGACCTTGACCTTAGCTAGTTCATCAAGAATTCATCCCTAATGAGTGGCACTTGTCGGTCGACACGCTTGGTGGTCATAAGGACAGACAATTTTTGTGACCATAACCTCAAATTTGTGGGTTTCATTAAAGGTCTGAGAACAGGAAAGCCATTAGAGGGGACGATGAGATGCTCTTCGAGTGATGATTGGACGCAAGGACGATAAGGCTTTTGTTTGACACTTCAAGTTGTTCAAATCCCAATATTTAGCCCAACAAAAGTGGTAGTTTATGTGTTAGATTTGTAAATTTTAAGGTTAGAATTAGTGATTGAAAAATTTTGAGGACCAAAGTTATTATTAAAAAAATTATTTTATTGTTGTTTAATGTTACGTCAGTATTTTTCATCCAATTTAATTTAACGGTAAAATCAACGAAAGTATCTAATCGGGACACGCTATATGAGTTTATATACTTTAATAAAACAAATCCAAAGATCATATACTCATTCATGATATGAAAATAAGTTAGGGTACCCTTTGTGGATTTTACCCTTTAATATGAATGTCCAAATATTGTTACTAGTTATGGTACAACCATAGTGTTTAATACCATGATATGCGGAACAAATATTTTCGCGTTTTGTTATTTTTACATGAAATACTGTGATATTTCGTAATATTTTGCATATTAGCCACATTTTATGTACATTTTGTCAGAATACCACAATATATTGCAAAATACCGTAATGTACATACCGCGGTATCTTATTTTTCACGGCATGTGTAAGATATTTTTCTGGTTATTTTACATAAAAATATTATACATTAATATATAAAATAGTAAAATATAAATAATATACATAAATATGTTGCTTTTGCAGACTAAGTTAGGACAAAAGCATCATACTCTGAGATACCTAAAAACTCAATATAGTATTAGAAAATATATTGTTATTATCAAAGGACTGTTTCATTTTTTTTTCTCATGTATTAATAAATTAGTTTTTTTTGCCAAATAATATTTATTTTGCTTTATATATAGCATTTTTTATATTTTGTATAAAAAATATCATCTTTCATATATATTTTATTATATTTAATAAATTATGATGAGAACAAATAGAATATTTATAAAAAAAATATTAAAAAATTTATTTAATAATTTATTTCATCTTAAAATAATATTATAACATTTTCTTTTGTGAAAATGATAATAATATATGGTACGATATACCATGCAGTATACGTTAGAATTGTGGGATACAATATAACTAACGGTAACAATATTTAATGCCTTAGGTACAACTACAATGTGATATGGTGGCACAAATTGTGCACCTGTCCAAACTTATGTGAATATGAACGCATAATACCGAAAATGAAAAAGATTATTTCTTTTTAGTACCACTGGTTCGAAAAAGAACAAAAATTATAACTACCATATATATCTGTTTCAGTCGAAACCCAACCAAAACGGTAGTAATGGAGCCAAAAATATATGATGGAGCTAGTGTCACAATCAATTGGGTTCTTCTCTGAAGGCCAAACTTTCTTGGTGTAAAAGTTTCTCATCATAAGCATAGATCAAGACAAAGGTTTGGGAGTAGTTAGGAGTGAATTAATTGAACATAAAATTAATTAGTGAAGCAAGTCAGATGAGTCAGTTAGTGAGTTAGCCAGAAATGAAGAGTTGGAAGTTACTTTTGATGTGGTGGGAAGGGCTTTGAAAGTTGTAAAGGTTGGAAAAGTCTCGCAACGCGGCGAACGTAGAGATCGAGCCCATTGGCGTTCCACTCTCAAACAGCAACCTTCTTGTTTGTACTCCTTAGATTGTGTACAAGCAGCCCTTTTTACACCTACCCGCACCATGTGTCATACCCACCCTTGACATCTGCTTCACGTCATTTCCTACTTCATAATTATCTTAATAATTCAGGCAGAACTACCAAGAAAAGAAAATCACTAATGCTTGCCCTCAAGCTCAATTATGCCACCAAGCCTTAATCTTAGCCAACTATGCCAACAGCATTACTGAGTCAGTCCAAAATCATGTCACTTTTGTTAATAAGTTGCATAGTTCATTTATTCCTGGATGATTTTCCATCAAAAAAATTGATGGGAATAAGTTGATGATATTAAAAATCGAGGTCATTTGATGAGTGGTGAGCTTGGGCAGTTGGTAGTGGTTCTTCCTCTCTTTCTATTCTTTATCAATCAGCATTCTTGATACTAACAACGACTTAAAATTTGTAGTATCAGACTAGACAATGTAATAATTTAGTTTCTCTATTTAAGACAAAATGTGAACTTCAAATAATGGAATAAGTGAATTGTATGATCTATTTAATCACAATGGTCGAATTGGACCAAATTAATGATATTAGTGGCATGATTGAACCAACTTAGTATTGACAGTGACATGATTAATTGGACTCAATAACATCAATGGTATAATTAGCTAAAATAAAAATTGAGTCCAACGGCAAACATTAGGTTTTTTCAGGGTGTTTGCTTAAGAATTACAAGCCAATATGTGTACAAGAATAAGAAAAAGAAATACAACTATTATATATATACACTAAAACACAATTAAGAACATTGTACATCTACAGTAATGGTTCTATGCAACGGTAATGTTACTTGGGCCCAATAGCTAGCTTGTAAATACATAGCAGCATCATTTTGGTCCAGGAAGCCTTTTTTTCTAAATTGAAACCTCCAAATAACTCTCTGCACCAATACTATCATTTATCTACAAAATGCAAAAGGTGAAAAGACATTGGGAACTTTTTTTTTTCTATTGCCAATTTTTTTATTTTCAACACCTTTTTAAGCCATTCTCATTAGTCCTCCTCCCTCAAGGTGCAGAACTTTCCTCTCTCTCTGCACATAAAGCAACATAACAAACCAAGAATCAGACCCATAAAAGCCAAAGGAACTAAAGAACGGGAGATGGGTTTTCTCTCAAAGGAAGAGATATCAAAGCAACCATGGTGAGCTCTGAAGACATTGTTTTTCTTGATCACCATGTTAATCTCTTTCCTTATCCTCTTTACCTGTCCTTGCTGTGACCAACTCCCTTTTTCCCTCAGCTCTTCTCCCAGCCTCTTATTCTCTGACCCTTAAAACACTTTCTTCAAATTTTAGAAATTATGATTTTAAATCCTTCTTCATTAATATTCCCCTGATTTTGATCTTAAGTTCAGCTGTCATCATTTATAAGCACCCATTAATCAAATTTCAAACTTTGATCAGCTTTGAATTACCAATTTCCAGAATATGTATGAATTTTCAATTTTAATTTCATGCAGGTGTTTATAGCTTCTACGATGGGCCGAGGTTGTCGAAAGGATGGCTATGTGCTTTGTTGTCTCTAATCTTCGTGTATTTGAAGGCTTCATTTGTGTTTAGCAGAAGTAATTTTGTGGACCGATGAGGATTAGAGGGACAAAGGTTGCTCCGTTTGCTTCTTCTTTGGTTTTGACCATCGGACATGCTCTAGATCATACAATATAAGGTCATGTACCGCAGGAACGTGTGAATGTTTCAACTGGTTACTGTATAAACAATCGTTCACGGGCTTTTTGGGCATTAATTTTTTAGGACAAATTGTCACCTAACAAATCAAGTTATCATGCAGTAATCAAATGTTACTGAAAAAGAGCGCTCGATACTATTTGTCTTTTTTTTTTTAAATAAAGGAGAAAATACGGCTAGGAAAAGCTTGAAGAAGTAAAATGATTAATGCCAATGGTTTGAGGACGACATTAGACACACAAAATTTTGGTTTTTTTTTTTTATGTACTATTGCAGTATCTTGCGGCGAGCCGATGGCAATGGATGGAGATTAATCTCACTGAGATATTTCTGGGTGTTGACTCCATGATTGACGAGCTCTTCCAATCAAATTCTCTTCATGCATAACACTTTTAACCAAATCTCGCATTTCTTATTTAGAGCTCATGACCTCTTTCCATTTATACTAACTTGTATTGGTAAAATATTATTAATTTATCCTCAACTGATTATCGTTTTGTTTTCTGGGATTAAGATAATTTAATTAACTTAATTTAGTGTATAGCATTCCCCCCAAAAAAAAAATCACTGGGAAAAATGCGTGACCAAGCCCTGGGTAAATTGCATGGAGAGTCTGTCACATTTAATTATTGTTATGTGTTATTGCCTAACCTATTTATTCGATTAGGTCCTAAACATATTAAATGCGTGCATTTTATTTTGGTCTAAAACCCGTTAAAAATGGTTTCATTCTAGTTTCACATTGGATTAATTTGTTAACTTAAGCCCCGTTTGATATTAACTTTTATAATTAATGCTAGAGTTTTAAATAATTTATCTAACGATGAAAATTAAACCGTTGAAGTTAAAAATTAAAAACTATTATTGAATAGTTTTTTCAAAACTCTAATGTTAATCGATGATACTAATGCCAAATAGACCTATAGTAAGTGTTTTATAACAATTTTTCAAATCATAACTTAAATTGTTCTGTGAATATTTTTCAGTAAACTTAACTTATTAGTTTTCCTATCTGTATATTGAACACATTTTATTAGCAAAAAAAACTACTAATTTGTACTAGATATTTTAAACTGGAATTTCAAGAGTTTGTGTGTCAAATAGTTGCTCTGAGTTAATAAATTCTATCTAGTGAAAGACCAAAATAAAAAAAATTTAATATATTTATGACTAAAATAGAACATTAGTAGGTTAGGGACTAAAACAAAATAAAAATTAAAGGTTAGGGATTCTTTGTGAATTAAACCACCAAATATTTATTTCTATTTTCAATTACTGAAGTTTACTGAAAGTACTAAGAAGGAATAATTTCAGCAACCGTCCATATTGATTTTGGATTTACCATTAATTTATGTGATTGGTTCAGTGGTAAGGACGAGTTTGTGTTTGTTAGGAAGTAATATTCCGTCACCGTTGACCCCATGTTTCCGATGGAGAATGTCAATAGTCAATGCTCGAAGTGTAGCATCTTGGATGACAAAGTCAACAATATTTACTTAATTTCTTTGCCAGCAATTTGAACGAGGAAATCCAGTTTCAATACACAACAATATAAATAGTAATACGGTCCCTCCCCCAATACATTTTCGGTCAAAATAATTGGTCATCAATCCAGTCAGCTTTGCCTGATGCTAATGTGAATATGATTAGTGTACATACTAGATATATTTTTGCCACACATTATTGCGGCAATTTATTGTCCGGTCCGGGAGGTTGATCGTAAGAAAGTAAAGTTTAGAGTTCATGAGGACAAAGAACAAGAGCACCTAAACTTAATTACATAGACAATTATAATATTTTTTTTATATTCTTTACAATATTTACAATTTTGGATTGTTGTGATCTTTGCAACATTTCAATCTTTATTACCATTTCAATATTCATTTTAGCTTTTTTTAATCATTTATGTGCAAAAAGTAATCTCGATTTCATTTATTAATTACAAAAAACTATTTTGTTTCTCTTTTTCTTTTTCCTCAATTTTTGTAGAAAAAAATGGAAAAATATATTTTTGTAATTAAGAGTGAACTCAAGCTTATTTTGTAGTTATTTAAAAATAGAAAATAAACAAAAAATTAGGTAAAGTCCACTGGCGCTATCTTAGCTTATTTTTTTTTTGTCCCAAATTAGTAAATGGCCTTTAGATTTGTCCTATCAAACTATCTAATATCGCTTGCAAGTCGTAATTAGGTGCTTTCTATCAATAAATAATTTTCACCAAATGCAGCCTACGAAACAAACACAAAAATTGACTAAGAAATGGTCCAACTAAGGTAAATAATAATTAAATTATTATTTTCAAATGAGAAAAAAATAAAAACTAAAATTTAATACATTATTTGTCATAGGATATAAAAATTGATAATTATAAAACTTCATGAATGAATTATACATAAAAATTACTAAAAGAAATACCATCAAATTATCTATTGAAAATAATTAATTTTTTATGTTTCAATTCTTGCAAAAAGATAAAAAGGTATCAATATGTATGAACAAGAAAAAGTTTGAAGATAGGGTATGAGGATGTGGACGTAGAACAAGCAAGAAGGAAATGGAGAGTCATATTCTTACATTCTCAAATATTTCAAAGATATAAGATAATTAATTTTTTATTAAGATGAAAAAACTAATTATTTCATATAAGATTTTTTTTTAATCTTAGTCACAAAAATCAAGTATATTTATGGAGAATGTCAAAAAGAGATAAAATTGTCAAATTTGAGTGTTACTTTTATTACTTAAAATTATTGAAGAACACTTGCTATATATATACATTTTGCAAAAACTTAGGTGGCCAGGCACCCCCTAGCCCCCCTTTTGGCTTTGCCTCTGCTTGCATTGAAGAACATGGGCGAAAAGAAAAAATTTGCAAATTGACATTTTTCATAGAAAAAATGCATGGTTTTTTTGGAATTTTTCCTAAGAAAATGTGGATTCGATGCTCAAATCTTGAAAGCGGTGGCCAAATTGGTTGAATTGTGTCACTTAGCTCAAAACTTCCCTCTTCTTTACCAACAATGGCTTAATCAGCCTAAGATTGCACTGGCCAAGTCGTCTTTTGAATCAACTTAGGCAACATTGATGCCTGTGACAAAGTATAGCTCGTCCTCATGAATGGCCACTACCTCCTAATTGTGAGAAGAAAGGTATTGCAATTCTCTTTACTTCTGATTTGTGTTTGTCGCTTTCTCAGCCATATGGCTCAATAAGTTGAGTCCACTCTGATTTTGTTTTGAAAAAGGCTAGGTTTGCATCACAAATGGGAAAGGTTTTGGGGGAGAGATCAGAAGGGCAGAGGCTAATGTTCAACATGCGAAGGTCATCAATAATCAGGCGATGTGAGGTCACAATGAAAGTATAAAGCAGAGACCGTGACTCTAATAAAAGGGAAGAGTGCCAAATCTTCAGGTCTATTAGGCAAGGTTGAAATAAATGGATTGCAAACCAAAATGGTGAAAATGATGTAACTTCATAAAGGACGAGCCAGACCATAATTTCGGGTTGAATCACCACAACTGTTCACATAAGGCCTAAATTGTCATCATTGTTTATCTACAGTGATTTCTGAATGTGTTTTAGTGTATGTATGTATGTATACACACACACACACACACACACACACACACACACACACATATAATTTTCATGATTATATTAGGTGAATTGACTACTCGTTATGGCAACTCATTGATCAAGAGGTTGATTATAAAAAAGCACAGAGCCAATTCATTTTAACTTAAGTCAATTGATTTATTTTTACTTTTACATCTTTTTTGCCTGAAACAAATTTTATTTGAAATTTAATATTATGTAGATACAATAATCCATTTGAAAGTAAATTTTTATGATATTGTTAAATTTTTATGATTTTTTCTTTTTTAATGTCTTAAACTAGAAAAATTCATAAAAATTTAGTAAGTTTACAAAAATTATATTTTCAATGGATTATTACAACTACATAATATTAGCTTTTAATTAAAATTAGTGTCAGGAAAAAAAATGTAGGAATAAAAATAAGTTATTTTGAAGTCAATTGACTTAAGTTAAAATGAATTGGGTGATAGTTTGGAGAACTAGACAACAAAAAGCTTACAGATTTAAATTCCACCAATTGGGGGTGGGGGTTAAATGACAGATTGTAGAGTTTGAGGATCAATAAGGAAAATTGTTAGAGTTAGGGGAAATTCTCCATAATTTACCTTTTTTCTTTGCTACACATTGTGACGACCCAAGTTCAGAACCGGTCAATGGAACACCTGCACACACTACATGGACTATCATTTATGAAAAGGATAAGCGTTAAGTGTTTAGGTTATTCAACTTAAGGTCATATATACACATTAGAAATCACACAAACTTCCTAAGTGGGATATGGGTGTCACAATTTCTCTCACTTATACGCCCAACTTTCTCTTTAGCCCACAAATATATTCAGAATCATAAGCCAAGTAGGTGATGGATATGAAACGTATACAAAATAGATACAACAGAATTGGGCTTTGACTCGTACAGAATTAGAAGTATGACTCACACCATCATGGAACCAGGTTGGTTTTGATACCATTTGTGATGACATAAGTCTAGAATCAGTTAATGGAATACCTACTCACACCACATGAGTTATTCTTTATGAAAAGGATAAGCGCTAGGTGCTTAGGTTCTTCAACTTAAAGTAATATATGCACATCAGAAATCACACAACTTTTCATATATGATACAAATATTTTGCTGAGATGGGGCAGTACTAGTTTTTTTCATCCTAACCGACTGGATCTTGTAGATTTAAATTTTGCAAATTTGGGAAGGATCAAATTGAAAACAATAAAGTTTGAGGAATAGTAAACTAATGTGTCAGAATTGAAGAACCTTCTTTATAATTTAACTATTTTTATTTTCTGGACAACTTCTTAGGTTGGGCCATTATTTTTCACTTTCTCCCTAAATAGCGTAGCATTGTTCATCTATAGTATTTTTAACTTTGTTTCGGTGTATGTGTGCATGTGCGGTAATCAAGGTGTTTATGTTATGTGAAGTTTTTTTTTATAGTGAAATTTATGTTAGAAATTTTTTACTCTAATAAAGAACGGTAAAAGAGTTATACCTAAACTTATTTACATAGATCGTTATACTAGAGGCATTTTGGCTGTACTTTGTTGCAGCAATTTATTGTCGAGGGGATTAATTGTACGAAAACAAAGTTTGGAGTTCATAAGGATAAAGAACAATAGCTTTGGGATTTAAATTTTAAAAATTTGGGAAGGATCAAATTGAAGACAATAAAGTTTGAGGAATAGTAAAATAATGTGTCAAAATTGAGGGACCTTCTTTATAATTTAACTATTTTTCTTTTCTAGACAACTTCTTGGGTTGGGCCATTATTTTTCACTTTTGGCCTAAATAGTGTAGCATTGTTCATCTATAGTATTTTCAACTTTGTTTTGGCGTGTGTGTGCATGTGCAATAATAAGGGTGTTTATGTTTTGTAAAGTTTTTTTTAATAGTGAAATTTATGTCAGACATTTTTTACTTTAATAAAGAACAGTAAAAGAGTTATACCTAAACTTATTTACATAGATAATTGGCTAAAGTGCACCAGCAGCCCTCCCACTTGGCTAACTCACATGAGTCAGCCCCTCAACTCCGACTCAGTATATTTAAATCCTCAAACTTTGAGAAATGGTGCAAGTTAGCCCAAGGCACCTTATGGTGTTGGGGGCAAAATTCACACATGATCCTTAATCTCTCTTTTCTCCAAAAATAGGTAATTGTAGTTTATTTTTTATTGTTTTAGTCCATGTCTAGGTTAAGTTTATTTTGTTTCATGTGTGTTTTTTGTTATTTTTAAAGTACCATATAATTGATAGTATTTTATAGAAACGCTTAAACCTATTACAACTAAAGATTTATAAACTAAAAAAAATTATTATCATTAATTGGTTGATTAAAAAAGTAAACCAATTGATTTCCAAACATAATTAGTTAACTAATTAGTTTGATACTCATTATGTTGCTATTATAGTAACTATTGTTTCAAGTTTGTTTTTTGAGTAATTATTATATTATTAGTAATGTTTTACAAAATTTCAAAGATTAATTGTATGGTGAAGAGTTATAAATTTTAAAATAAATTATTATAAATTAAGACAAAAAAATAGAAATTGATTTCCTAACATATATAGCCGCTTAATTTGAGAGACATTTATTATTAGATGGTCAATTTGAGAGATATTTATTATTAGATAAACCATTTTCATAGCATAGGTGATAAAAATATCTTTTTTATAAGAGAAAAGAAATTGAAATTTTTTTTATATGAATCACATATGATAATGCAAGATAAAGCAAGGATAATTTGGCCTCTTATATTAGAATGCCTCTTGATAAAAAATAAATAAATATGGAGATAAAGACACTTAAAATTGATATAATTGTTTACTTGTAAAAATTAATGAAAACAAATAAAAAAATAGTTCTATATAATATACGTACACATACCTATACACAAAATTTAAATACACAAAGAACTTGTTAAATGATATTCTAAAAGTGCTTTTAAGGTTTTTTTATTTATGAAATTTTGATTTGGATAAAATTTTAGAAAATCAATATAATTAAAAATAAGAACTTTTAATTATACCTTAAAAGTCTTCATCAAGTATATCATAGGTAAGTTTTAATCAATGTTTTATAGAAAGATTATTTAATAGTAATATAAATAACATTTACTTGAATAAATTTTGCCTATTTATGGTTAGATTAGTCTAAAATGAATTATAAGTACATAAACATGAGCTAAAAAGACATTAAGTATCAATTTTTGAAATTTTCCCATAACATATGAGTTGGCTTGGACCAACTCGTATCATTTTTCAAAGTTTGAGGATTTAAATATATCAAGTTTGGGCTGAAGAACTAACTCGTGCGAGTTAACAATGTTGGAGGCTGCTAGTGCACTTAGGCCTAGATAAATATAATAAGTTCAATGTTCTTTATAATATTTACCATTTTGGGTTATCCAGGTCTTTGCAACAATTTCATTTTTATTATCATTTTAAAATTTATTTTTTGTTTTTTTTTTCATTTACATGCAAAAAATGATCTCGATTTCATTTCATAATTACAAAAAAATTATTTTGTTCCATTTTTTGTTCCTTTTTTTCTTTTCCTTTTTTTTAAGAAAAATTGGAAAATTATATTTTTGTAATTAAGGGTGAACTCAAGCTTATTATGTAGCCATTTAAAAATAGAAAAATAAATAAAAAAAATATTGAATAAAGTCCACGTAAGGAATAAAGGTCCAATTCAACAGATATTTTTATTTTTATTTTATCCTCCCTAAAAATCTCACTTGCACACTCGACCATAGGCCCCGAGTTAAGTCGGAGTCATCATCTCCACCATATAAAAGTAATATTCTCCTTTGCATTCAAAGCACAGGCGCTGATTTTTTTTTTCTTTTTGCTTTCCTTTTTCCCTTCAAATTTCAAACCGATTTAATACTTTTAAAAATGAAGGCGACAAGATTAGTTGTGGACTACACATCCGTTATTGCAAAAGAAACCCATCTCAGAGCCGTCAAAGCCTAAGTGACACAAAGCGGAAGCGAGAGCACAGGAGTGAAAAAGTGTCCATATACAAAATGTACATATAAGAAAGCATCAAGAAAGTATCTTAAAAGAAGAAAATAAATCACATATATTTATGTTATTTAATTAAAAGTTGTATGTTACTTTTATTTAAAACAATTGCCTCATAAAAATTTTTCTTTGATTGGGTTTTGGATGTTGGAACTTGGAAGAAATAATAAATTTTAACATTAAAGAGAGGGAGTATGACTCTTGGTCTCCTTCACACGTCCGGCTGTCCCTCTCCCTCTCGTCTCATCTCTCTCTCTGAGTCTCTGTTTCACAACTCTGTCATCTGCCTCCCTCTCTCTCTCTCTCTCTCTCTCTCTCTTTTTGGCGCGCATAGCTACACTGCATCTCTGGTTGCAGAACATAAGAAAAACGCAAGCCAATCAACTCTCTCATCTCATCGCATCTCTTTCCCTCTCTGGCTTACATCGAAGAACATGGGCGCAAAGAATAACTCTGCAAATTGGCACTTTTCCGTAAAAAAATGCATTTTTTTGGATTTTCATCAGAAAAATGCAGATTTGACGCTCAAATCATGAGAGCAGTGTGGAGATCGTCGATAATCGGGCGATGTGAGGTCACGACGAAAGTGTACGGTGGAGACGGGAGCTCCAACGAAGGTGAGGAGTGCCAGACCTTCAGGCCTATAGTGCCCTTTTAAATAGATCTCCAGGCCTGTTGAGCAAGGCTGAAAGAAATGGATTGCAGCCCAAAAAGGCAAAAACAGCGTAGTTTCATAAAAGACGTGCGAGACCATAATTTCGGGTTGAATCACTACAACTGTTCGCATGAAGCCCAAATTATGATCATTGTTTATCCATGGTGATTCCAACCTGTGTTTTAATATATAAGAGGTTTATGGTGGCCGTACATTACTGTGATTCAATTCATATCAAGATTAAATATGAATATAAACATTGATGATCATTGACAAAGAAAAAAGATTTCATGAAAAAAATTTCTAAGTATCAAGAGAAAAATTATTAAAACTAAAATTTTATTTTAGAAAAGAGAAATAATATGAAAAAGTTAATAATATAAGACAAAGAGTGAAATTTTAGTAAAAAAAATGAGGTTTAGTGACTAATAAATAAAAAACAACAAAATATGGTTTTCAGGTCAAGAGAGCAAATATAAAAATTTCAAGAATTAAAGACTTAACCATCAACTTAATAAAGAAAAAAATAAAATAAATGAAAACATTAGCAAAAATGAATCAGCTTAAACCATATTAAAAAGTAAACAACTCATAGTGACTAAAGTTTTGTTTCAAAAATAATAATAATAAACCAATGAAAAGAGGTTAAACGAAGTCACTATGGCTGATTAAAAAAATAAAAAAAAAACAAATTATGATTGCTAAGATTTTGCTTTAGAAGAGAATAAATAAAAAAATAACAATAAAATTAGAGGCCAAGAGAACAAATGGAAAAATTTGGTGACTTATACATCATAGTGGATATTTTATGTAATAAATTCTAATAATAACACTGTAAAACAAAACACGATATGTACTTTGAAATAATATATATTTTTTTAATTAAAAAACAATTCACTAAAAACTTTAATCTTTTATTAACACAAAATCTAATTTTTAATAATGATGAAAAATTTATCTAGAAAAATTCACTTTCAAATTTAACAATTATAGGTCAAATTACTTTATTAAACTATAGAGCTTGAAGTAAATAATTGATGCTACAAAACTTGATAATCAATAATGATAAAAAAAATGACCAAAGTAAAAAACTATGTTTAATGTATGTTTACCAATTAACAGTCTAACCATTGACTTAATAAAAATAAAAAGAAAAGAAAGTAAAAAAAAACTAACTAAAGCCAAATCACCTAGAACTAGACCAAAAATAGGCAAATTGTAATGATTAAAGTTTCATTTTAGAAAACAACAATAAAGATAATTAATAAAAAATGGTTAGGATCAAGACAAAAAAAATGAAAAAACTTTAGGTATTAAGAATTTAACAATTGATTTAATAAAGATAAAAATTGGTTTAACTAAAAAATAAAAAAATTATGGTCACCAATGTATTACTTCATAAAAAATGGTTTAACTAAAAAATAAACAAACTATGGTCACAATGTCTTACTTTAGAAAATAATACATAATTTTTTTTTTGAAAAAAGGCTTGGGGACCAAAAGAGAAAATAGAAGCGCCAATTAAATAGTTATAAAATTTAGGGACCAAAATGTAATACAGACGTAACTTAGAGCCTAAAATGGAAAGATTAGAAAGTTAGGGACTGAAGCTGCATTTTAACCGAAACAAAATGTGAAGTAGACTAAAACCGAGAAAATTGCAACAAAAGCCCTCAGAAAGGTGAGCGCCTTGTGAAAAGAGGATCAAACTCAAAAAGAGCAAATTGCATCCGAAAAATGTAATAAATAAATAAATAAATAAAACAGACTAAGGCAAATATGTGTGTGTGTGGAACTATTCATCTACAGCAATCATTACTGATGAACAATGAAAGATCCTCCTCATTTAGAATACGGTATAATTAGCATGCGACCCCGCACTTTGTTGCATTTCAACTAATAGAAATAGTATAAAATTTTCAAACCGATTGCATTTATAGAAAAAATGTTAACAAAGTTATGAGTTCAAATTAAATAATGATCAATTAGAAGATTTTTTAAAACATTAAAGCATTTTAAAGTTGTTGATAACCAATTTATTAGATAAAAAAATACATGCATAAAACTAATGTAGCGAATATGGGATCTTTGCACAAATTGGGTCTTGACTGTAACTGATGAAACTTTGGGGCATAAAACACAAAAACAAAAAATTTATGATTTTTTTGTTTATTGGGAAAGAGTAGGAAAAGTATCTTATTTCAAAATTTAAGGACCAAATGATATCATAATACACAAAGGGAAGACATATTGTGCAATTTACCCCTTTTTTTTGTCCTAGCCGCTTCCGATTGAAAGTGTAAAATCAATCCTAATTCTCTTTAAGCCTCAGCCTAAGTAGTTGAAACTTAGAATACCAAGGTGAAAGTCAGAGGATTGAACCCATCCCTTACTATTATTTTTCATAAAATATCAATTATGCTGATCCATTGT
Source organism: Aquilaria sinensis (assembly GCA_005392925.1). Classification (NCBI taxonomy): domain Eukaryota; kingdom Viridiplantae; phylum Streptophyta; class Magnoliopsida; order Malvales; family Thymelaeaceae; genus Aquilaria; species Aquilaria sinensis. The sequence goes on along the minus strand of SMDT01003215.1, from coordinate 39,260 downwards.
CCTTTTGGGTTATGAAAAAGCAAGGTGGTGTTTGAATGTGAAAATTTTTCTTATTTTTCTTTTTCAAATTTTCTTTGATAGAAGTTTGAGTGCATAGGTAGTTTTAATAATGTAGAAAACCTTGTTTTCTAAATTTTAGAAAACTCATGTTATAAAATAGAAAACTTTGTTTTAGATGTTTTCCATTTTAACACATGAATTTTCCAAAGTTTAGAAAACAGATTTTCCATATCCTTAAAACATACCATATACTCAAAATTTCATCAAAGAAAATTTGAAAAAGAGAAATGGAAAAACTTTCTACAACTAAACGCCACCCAAGTATTCTCTACCTTACATGATACTTCTACACTTGTACAAATGTTTCTGATTAAAAAAAAAACAAAATGTGTTGCAACAAGGAATTGTTGCAGGCTAACATCATATCAATCCTTGGGGATTTAATTAATATAATGCTCGTGTATGATAGGGGATATAAGAATATGAATAAGAGGATTTAAACTTTTGACTTTACGCATGAAAAGTCAGAGATCATGTCATCCCATGTAAAAGTTGGGGAAAATGTATGTGATGGTTTATCATGACTTTTTATAATCATAGATATATTTCATACCATTCATTCAAACAGGCACCATTGATCTCAGCCAGACCTATTTGTATAAATGATCCACATTTATTTGTAATTTTAAAAAGTCACTTTTCTGTTTTAATTTAATTGAAACAATTGGATTTGATACGAAGATTAAGGAAAAGATAAAAAAAATGTATTGTTTATCACTTTTTGTACATGAATAAAAATGAATATCATTTATGAAATGATAGTTCAAAGGATAATGTGAAAACATTACAAAAATTTAAAACGACTCAAAATAAAATATGTTGCAAATAATATTGGGCGTGAGAGTGCTTTATTCCCATTTAAAAATCGAGCCATTCTACTGCTAAAAGATGGAAGAATTGTCCGTAGTTTGAACAAGGATTTGTCGCACCTCATCAGTGAAAAAGATATTTTACAATCCATCTGCAAACGCGCCCTGCTGCCTTATTACTGTCACTTTTCATACCCATACAAAGCACTTGGCTACAGAGAAGAAAAGTTGATCAAGCTACCCAGATGTTGATCTTCTCATAGGTGAAAATGCCAAAAGCGACCTCCATTCCTGTATGGCTGAACGCAGTGTATGGTTCGGAGTCAGGAAACCATCTGGGAATCTAAGCTTTGTCACTGGTGAGACATTGTGTTTCTCCAGCCATGCCTTTATCGCTCTGTGCTCATATGTGAAACCATCCGCAGCAATGTACGGTTCATCCATTACTTCCTGCATCAACCACAGCATACAGGAAAAAGTCAACATTCCATGAGAGATAGAGATAAACAGTCTTAGAGCGGCATCAAAAGTTGCTGCCATTGAGGATCCTACCTGAAGGATTGGACAGAAGTAATGGCTTGGTGGAATAGGATTGTTCCTTCCCACCCTTAGACTAGCATTTGCGACATCATAAAGCCTTTTGAGGACTGGTAGAACTTCATTGTCAAGATCTGGTCTATCTCTGCATCTCAGTTTACAACAATTTAATGCCACACGAGCTAATTCCTCGGTTTCAGGAAAAGGCCAATCTGTAACTGATTTATCCAGGATGTCTGTCAAGGCATGGTTCATTATGGCTTTCTCAACAGTCGGAATAAGTCCATTGGGATGGCGGGCAGTCAACAGTTGCAGGATCATAACACCAAGAGCATATAGATCAGATTTGGGTCTGATGGTGCCTGTTCTCTGGTACTCTGGATCCATGTAGTAGAGAGTGCCAGCAAGGATAGTCTCTCTATACTCAGTAATGTTGTCAGGTACAGCATCTGCCATGAGTTTAGCCAGTCCAACATCCCCGATTTTGCTTACATGATTCTTGTCTAACAGGACATTACTTGGTTTCAGATCTCGATGGACTATAGGCTCTGGCTTCGAGTTGTGTAAGAATGCAAGTGCAGAAGCTACTTCAAAAATTATCCGGAACCGAATAAACCAGGGAAGGCGGGATCTCCCATTTCTCTGAAAAATATAGTCCTCCAAATTTCCATTGTCCAGGTATTCATAAACTAGGCAACCATTCTCAGGACATGCTCCAAGTAGTAAAACAATATGTGGATGGTGTAACTGACTTAGTACCTCAATCTGCAAGGGACTTGCAGAAGCAACTTTTCATCACAAGTGGTCAACGATTTTTTGTTTCACCAAAATATTGAAAGCAGGAATGTGTCTCAACAAGCGGTTTGATGGAGATCTAGTCATTTATTTGTAAATACCTTTAGTTGTATCTTTCCTTTATTAGTTGATTGAGTCAATTTAGGAAGATTTAAATTAGAGAGATTTTATAGGTTTTCTCTTTTTTATTTATGGAATAGTTTCCTGTTTTCAATTGCTAGATTTATGGGCTCACAAGTGTATATAATGTATGATGGCTCAATGAGTTAAATCAATCAAGAATTATTCACAGAAATTCTTGTTTCACGGTTACTATGAGAAATTACCCTTTCGACAAGCAATTACTATGAGAAATTACTGAAAAGCAAAAAACATGAATAAAAACATGCAAGGGTTTTACTTCAACAAGAATAAAATGAAAATTTAACAATACTACCCACCACTTGTTCTCAAAGAAAAAATAAGGTCACTAGAATAACTTAAAAACAAAGAGAAAGAAATATACCAAAAGGTCTATTTGAAGAATGGACAGTAGAATATTTGGGTATACTGATGAGGCAGCTAGTTTTCTCGCTTGATGGATGGGCTTGTGGGTAAAGATATTTATTGCTGGCTGATAAACTTTATCACCTCTTTCTAAAGTGTCTTGTCAGTCTTGTAACACATAATGAATTAAAAATTTATACGAGAAAAATTAAGTACTTTCTGGAATTCAAAGTGCATATAGAATTGTTTAATGTCCAAATTCAAAGTATAGCAAAGCAGATACCAAAGTTTGGTTCATGTGCATTATATAATTGAAAGAACTTGAAATCTTAGATCGGACATAAAGTTTTTTTGCATGAAGACTGATGTAGGACATAAATTTATAGACAATCATGCTTCAATTACCTCTTTCAAAAATTCTTCCTTCTCGTCAGTGGCATCAGATCGGAGAATCTTGACTGCAGCAGGAGTGTGGTTGAGAGTGCATTTATAGACTTTCCCATATCCTCCCTCACCAATAACATGATTCTCGGAGATAGCTACCTCTATCTCCTCTGGGGTGTATCTTCTATACCTTCGGTCTGAACTTAAAACAGCAGCAAGAACTTCTTGTTTCTCAACAGACTCTTTAAAGGCAATGAGTTCTGCTACCTGCCTTCTATGAGCTTCTCTAGAAAGTACCCTTTTCGCTTCCTCAATCTCCCTCATGGCCTGCAAGTTCCTCGCTTTCTCTTCTGCAGCCAGTTTTCTTAGTATTTCTTCTCTTTCCACTGCATCATTCACTTTCCTTGCTTCTTCAAGGAATTCTGAAGAAAGCAACTGGACCTGCAAAACAGGGCACTGAGAATCAATATTCTGATAGTAGCTATCACAACTTAACTCTCTCTGTGTACAGGCATGTACAACTCACAGGTTAAGTGAGACATTTGTTCTTGTTTTGAAGTTTTTGTGTATCAACCTTTTTTTTATTCTAAAGAAAAATTAAAGAGGGGGGCCCAGAGAGGTGGTGTTTGACAAGCTTGGCTTTGGCGCCGTCAATGTCATAGCTTTCACGTTTCACCTTGTTTTGTGTGTGGACAAGTTCTTCGCAGGCTTGTTCATACATTGCAAGTGTGTTTTGCAACTCTTGACGTAGTTGCTCTATTTCTGCCTGTAGATCCAAATCCAACTGCAGGAAACTAATCTAGGTCAAAATTCACCCAAGAGACAAACTTGAAACAGAAGAAGACTAGTTCAGAGAAATATCAAACAACAGCAATACAGAGGTTCATGAGAACTCACTGAACTCACTTCTGCTATCTGTGTACCAGCAGTAGATTCCTGATCTTCTCTGCAACTTTGATTCGTACTCTCCTCACAAAAAGTGGCACAACTGGAAGAACCCTTAGAGCCAAATTCTAAAAGATGTAGGTGACCTTGCTCCAAATGAGATGCCATTCCGGCAACTTTCTGACCAATGGATTCAAGAGAGATATCTTCTGCTATAGTTATCTGTTTATCCCCGTCATTGGTAGTTTCTTTATGGTCTATGCAACAGAGTACAGAGAATGATAATCGTTATGACAAACACTAAAACTGGAAAACACAATAGAAAACCATTATTTGTCACCATAGAGCAAGAGGACACCAGAAACAATTAAAGGGCAGATTTAACCTGCCTTTTGTTGATGATCGACCAGCAGATTTAGTGATGATTCTATTTCTAGATACGACATGAATATCACAAGTACCAGGAGCACATCTAAGAATGGCTGCAGGTAGCCCATGTCCCTTCACGTTCCTGAGTATATTGTTAAACTGAAAATTAACAATACAGTATCTGATATAAAAACGACTAATGCATGATCAAGTTTTGACTTTGACAAAATAATAAAAGAAGGGAATTTAGAAGAAGCAGAGGCAATTGGTTCTTGGATTTTCACAAGAAAACCAGCTGCAAGTAATTTATGAAAATTTGATCTTCATAGGAGAAGAAGAGTGCTAATACCTATTAAGATAGCTTAAGGAGCATGAGCCCAGAACTAAAATGTTAATCCCGGACTCGGAAACATATCTTGAAAGTGCATTAGCAGGATTGTCATCCTCAAGCACCAAAACTTCCATCTTATCACAAGGAAAAAAAAACCAAATGTTTAGTGAGACACTCTAACGAGCTTACGTGAGAAGGAATATTTTGGCAAATACAACCGAAGTCCACCTTTCTCGTTTTGAATAGCTTTTTGAATGGTGCAAACTTTTCTTCATGCTTACTTTTGACTTCCTGAATATATAAACTCACTACATTTTCATCCACCTCGCTAACAGGAACACAATCTCCAGCTGCAGCATTTCCATACAAACAAAACACAGAAACACTTTACTACAATTAAGGGGGAAGATAAGCTCTTTCAGAGCTTTCAAAAGGATTTCTCCCACAAAATAAACAATATGGAACTTAATTCTACTAAAGCTTCTTTCTTCATCATATAAATTCATTCAAGCCTGTACAGATTACAGAAAATGAAAAGGTACCCAGTAATTAAATTGCAATAATCTTACGATTCACAGAATTCAAATTATTGAGCAGAAACCGGACAAGAGGGTCTTGAACTTGATGATGGTAAGGTGAAGGAAAATAATACATACAAGGAGTTGGGATTGAGGTTATTGTGGGGATGACATTGACCAAAATGAAAAGCGAAGCTTCCAAATTCTCGGAAGCCCACTGAACAGCACGCCTGCTCCCACCTATACCGCCCTTTACGGCGATCGCCACGGTAGACATAGCCGGCTGCACCAGCTCTGCGTTTGGCGATGCCTAGTTTTGGGGTCTTTTGGTGACACTGGCATTTGAGTTGTCGAGCGTTAGCTGTTGCATCTTGCAAGGTCGGTGACGAAAATTGGGTTTTCGGCCACGTCAGCGCTTCAGATTTTGGGTCTAATCCTCTATTGGACCCAAGCCCAGGCTTAGTCCGAACACAACAAACAAGCAAGATCAGAGCTACTTGTGCTTCCAGAGGTGTAAAAGTTGAGTATAACTAATCTCAAATCCTTTTTATGAGTAATTGAGTTGGTAGTACCCGGAGTGTCAAACCCATTGTAAAATATATATTTAATTTTTTTAGATTTTTTAATATACACATATATTTTCTAAAAAATGTGTATTTTTTCAATTAATTAATACCTAAAAATTCTAAACTAAAGTAATATGGCAATTTATATTAAATTATAATTTTAATTTAAAATAAAATCATATTTCAGATATAAATATACTAATTTAGGAAGGATGTGGATAAGATTAGTTAAAACTCATACCCTTTCCATAAATTTGTAGGTAAGGCCATATTTGGATTTAGGTTGCCAAGTTCAAAAAGGGTGGGGCCGATAAGGTATTTTTTTTACATCCCTATTTACTTCTGATTAAATTCCTGACTCAAATCTTAAAAGTTTGTGATATTGCAGCCTATGACCAAAAATAAAAAAAATGATTTGATTCAACGTAAAATTGTATATTTGATAAAATGTTGTAAAATCCAGAATTGACTTCTAAATGTTTATAATCTTAAGGACTTTACAATTTTATACCATTGGCCGAAAAAATAGGTATTTAAGTTTAATGGAACTTACTTAATTTTGGAATAAATTAGACACCTAGCAATCAATTATTTTAATATAAATAGAAGTGACAAACTTAAATTATTACTTCAAACACTATTACTTACTACTGATAACTTTATGTTTGCATTTACTTTTGTGCATATATGTCTATCATTTTGGGTCATATATTATGTATTTATTAAAATGATACTAGCCTTTTAGGTATTTAATTATGGTTATAAGTAATTATTGATAAGAAATAACATAAAATGATTGTATCTAAAAACCTTATCAGCATTCATAAATTTGAAACTCATTTGACTTCTAATTATATTTGTTTGAATAAACATTAGTTTCAAATTATTCTTATACATTAATATAACTTAGAAATTTGGTCAAAGATTCCAAATTTATATATAGTTTAATAATCGTTATCACTTTGGTAAAAAAAAACTTAGGGTTTTTACAATTGCCCCCTGAACTTTAAGTAATATTACATTTTCCCCCCTGAAGTTGGAAAATATACACTTACCCTCTGCTTTTTATATACCGCTAGTCAACCATCAGTCAAAATTACAGCCAGCCACTTTGAATTTAGTCCGGTTTACAATTACACCCAAAACTTTTGAAATCTACAATTTTTTAAAATTGTCTTTTCTCTTCTTGTCTATTTACTTCTATTTTTTGCTATCACCATTTCAATATTATACATCTCTGCCGCCTCCCTACCTCCTTATCTAACCTAGCCTTTTTACTCCGTCACTTCCTTCCTTGACGTTATCCCCAAAGTCACCGATCCTCCTCACCTCGACCCATTCAAACTCACCCAAATTCACCTCACATGTCTTTATGTAGATTGACGCAAATCAAAAAAGAAAAGAGAAAGACCAACTCTTCAATGCATCCAACCACTTCAATTGATTTTTTTATCTAAACTTATATAATTTAAATATCTAATTAATGCTCACTTGAATAATATTTTTAGAAAATAATATATCTAATTAATAATCACTTGAATAATGTTTTTAGAAAATAATTTTTTTGTAGCCAACTAAGAAAAAGAAAAAATTAAGAGAAAATACCAAGATTTTCCAAAAAGTGTTTAAAAAAATACGTTTTCAACCTTTTTAAATATAAAGTTTCAATCAATATTATTCAAATTGAGTGAATAATCTCTATATATCAAAATAATTACTAATAACTCCTTTGTTATTATCATTGTCAAACATGTAGCAATATTGTTTTACCTCGTATTTTCAAAATAAATTGTTTTTCAACATTTCTCATTTTAATTTTTTCCTTTTATTTTATTTTGAATTGACTACATGAGGAACTAGTTTTTGAGACAAATATAATGGGGCAAATAGCTCATTTATCTCCAATAGCTATATTTAAAATTTGAGGCAAAAACTTAGAAGTATATATTATATTTGCCACTAATTAATATACATTGGAGACAAATAAAATATTTGACTCCATAAACTCTATTCAAAATTGAAGGCAAATAATTGAAGCCAAATATTATATTGTTGATAATTAGGATAGGATGGAGAAAATAAAAAAATTAAATAAAAAATTTATCTCTAATAATTAAATTCAAATAATTAGAGGTTCATATTATATTTTCTACTAATATGGGCAGGAGTATTTTGCAAACTTCTAGATAATTTGACAAACTTTACAATTTTTTATATTGATATCATTATTATGTATTTGTTTTATTACTTTTATATATAGTAAATATCTTCAATTATACCTAAACTATGCCCATGTTGCTTAATCGTCCCCAAACTATCATGTGTTACACTACTCGTTCGAAAACTATTTAATTGTTGTTATTTTGTTCTACTGTCAACTAAACCATTAAATATGAATGGAAAAGTGATGCCACATCAGTATCCACGTCATTTTTTTATACTACATCAGTGGCCATGTCATTTTTCCATCCATATTTAATAGTTTAGTTAACGGCAGGATGAAATAACAACAATTAAATAGTTTCAAAACGAGTTGTGCAACACATGATAGTTGGGAGATGATTAAGCAAGATAGGTATAGTTTAGGAACAACTGAAAATATTTACCCTTTTATATATGAACAGATCTTTTCCCCAATAAGACTTACATAGATGACTTATATAACTCTTAGTCAAAACGTAAATTCAAATCTTCGAGACCAAAAAACTTTATAAAAACAATGTAAATTTCACAAAGCTTGAGGAATGCAGAGTTGAGTTTAACGAAGGCCAACCTTGGCATTTCCAGATGGCATTAGCTATTACATTGACATCCTCCACGGCAATGTCATAGAAATTAGAGTTGAACTCATTGTTAGCGGCTAAAAGCTGGGAGGCAGCATAGCTATTGCGGTCTCAGTATGTTTGGAGCATTCCATAGTTTGAAGTACTGCAATATCATCTAAAGTTTATGGGAAAACTATAAAAAAACCCAAAACTTTAAGTTTGTTGAGTTTCAAGGTTTATTACATAGTTATATATTTTTTTCAATAGAATTTTGGTAAAATCTTACAGTTTGATTCGATTTTACAATTTATAATTTATGGCAACATTGCTTCTTATAGTTCAAAAGTGTTTTAGTCTTTCGGTTTTTTTTTTTTTTGGGTGATAGCTCATTTGATTTGAAAAAAAAAAAGAAAAAAAAAGTACTTCTGGGTTCTAAACTTCTTAAACAGCTGATAGCTGCTTGTCTGGGACGGAAAGAGTAGCTGCTTGCATCCTGCTGCCCGAGCTCAGAATCATGTCCCATAAAAAGATCAGGGAGAATGCTATAATTCACCAGCAGCACAAATCTGCAAACCTCACGATTTAAAAAGACCGCATGACAATATGAGAGCAATGAAATCCTCCATAAAAGAACTCCAATATCTCATCCTTCGAAGTGGTGAAGGAAGATTGACAAAGGTACGGGGAAAAGACCACCAGAAATAGAGAAGATGAATTTGTACAGAAAATAATAACCAAGCTAGTGATGTACTTTAAAAAATGACAAACTTCTAATTAAGTTAGAAAATTCATGCAAACTGCGGCTTGAAGGAAGGCCTACTTATCACATAGATATACACTTCAAAAGATCTACAAGCAAATGTATAACGTATTTATGTACAAGATTCCTAGTTATGGTAATGCTGCTAGCTACTAGATATATAGTGTGCAAGTAGCGGCTCAAATGGAAAATCAAGTACAACTGAAGAAATGATCTTACGAAGCAGACGACTGTTTATATGGTGAGGTAAGTTCTTAACATGGTTCCTCCAGTTGGATCTGAGACTAGGTGCCTGATAAGGAATTTCCTCATCTCATTCGGGGCTATAATGAACATATAGAAGGCAAACAGAATCAGATCTGCTGAAGTAAGAGTAGAACCTAGAAATCCTTGCCACATCCTGCAGTCAATCAAATTATTCGAGTTCTAAAGTCAGGCTAACCAATTGCATTCAATTATTTATCAACAGTTTTATATTAGAAAAAATAAACTCTCATGCAATCAATTTTTGCATGGTAGTTATTCTACATATGGACTACTTAATACTCTCCTGTCTCAAATTGTTTCCTACATATTCTATTTTAGGTTGTACTAAATCCATGCAACTTTTCCATATTTGATAAATTATTTTTTCATATTACCATTCAAACTATCATTTCAATATTTACTTTCCTATCTTTTTTGATTTACATGCAAAAAGTGAAAAGTAGGCTCCATGTCAAACCCAAATGTTTCAACCGATTTGGGATGGGGGAGTCTCAAATAGCTGAAAAGACAAGTCAATCATACCAATTGGGCAAACGGAAGAAGGTGTGGAAGAATGTTCTAATGCCATCAATATCCAGTTGCAAAATGAGTGCCAGTCCAAATAGGAAGAATGATCTCTGCCGTTTCCTTTCTTGTGGCCAAAGAGTATTCCAAGCTGTATTCAATCAGAGACAAATATTTTGCATGACATGGCAGTATACTTGACTGCAAAGTCAATAGTATTACTGATGGACACCAGAAAGTGCCTGCAAACAGAGAAAAGTAACACAAATGACTTGAATAAAAATAGAATATACACATCAAACCTTGCATTGAGATGTTCTCATTCCTACTGAGCATGCCTTTGACATGATTCTTCTTCAGTATATTTGCAATTATAGCAGCATATTTTGGAGCCTCTGACAATGATCTGACAACAGAGTAACCTGGTACATAAAGGTTAGATGATTAGGATCCATGCCTGACCTTATTCTTACTAAATCAAACACCTAATAATATTCAGCCTTTTCCGGAACCTGTTGCAGGATGCACCATGCTAGCAGCAGCACCAAAGGCAAGGTTTTTCTGTTCTGTGGTTGGTAGAGAACCACCAACCGGAATGTATGACCATTCCTAGAAAGAGATTTAAAGTAAGTCATTAATCTTTGGTGGAGATCAGAAAAGATAGGATCAAATTTACTTTGTTAACCATACTCCTATTTACTATCAATGATATCAGTAGCATCTAAGGTCGTTTAGAAGTTCAGTAAGCAGAAGTACGTCCATTAAAAAGATATACTTAACAATGGTCCAATTTTAGCCAGTTGATGAGCACTGGTAGGCTTCCTGCTTGTTATTAGGAATTATAGAAATCCAAAACTACAGCATGGTGTCAATTGAGATCTCTTGAAACATGATATCTGCATGACTTCAAAATTTCTTAGCATTTTCAGCGTAACGGTTTAGGGAACCATTGTCTACAGTAAAATTGCCTCTAGGAAATCAATTGGAGTCTTTGCGGGTTAAGTCTGAAAGAGAGAAGTAGAAACAATGGAGAATCGGGAGAAAATGATTTTAATAGATAGGTCCATGCTCTATGTCCAACCAATGCAAAAATTCTGCATTACCTTCGTGTTACTCAACCTGCAACTAGTCAAGATAGTGAATGGGAAGGAAAAAGACTGCACATGTAGTAACCTTTACAACAATGTAAAGTTCAATATAAGAAAAAAAAAATTACCTCTTCATATATTTTCAGAATTCGAATTCCCATGTTCTCCAACCGTGACATCAGCTTTTTTTTCAGTAAGTGGAAAGGCATGGCATCTTTTGAAGCCAAGCAAGTTTCCTGGAGAGCAAATTTTCAAACGCTTTAACAAACAACTAAGGTATAATTAGAAAACATACCAATAACTAATATTATTGAGCAGACCTCAAAGAAAACCTTTGTAGATGACATAGGCATAGCATAAAGAAATGTTGGAAATAGAGCCTCCAGAGATGAAACTTGTTTTCCAGCAGATTCTCTGTAATCCATGAATACCATCAAGCTAGGATCATAAGGATTATTCTCCACCTGTGATCATAAAATGAAACTGCTAGAATCAAAATGCTTGAAATACCAAGTTTCTCCCGGCATTAACCTCTTCTATTATGAACTTGTGGATTGTGATTTGTGAAAATCATACCAATTGACATTATGAAGAAACTTTTTTTGTTTTCCACTGCTCACTGTAGGTAGTCTCAAGTGCTTTATGAAAACAAAAGGATATCCAACCACCAGGCCTAATAGGAAGAAAACATCTTCCTTTGCAAAACTTAAATTCAATCCGTTATATTTGGGTATTCACCGCAGATGAGTTAGTAAATCACGGATTTCCACAAAGGAAGGGCATGAATATAAACCATCTTCCAGTCACCAGATTGAACAGTATCACCATCAAAACTGGCAATTTATGGTAATCATGCATCTTCGCCTATGTTAATATTAATGGGAAGAGGCAGCTAATCTTGTTATTAAGTCCTCTTGCGGGACTCCTCTAATTAAATACAACAAAAACAATTGAGAAATCAGTAGGTTTATTGTATAAGTAGAAATGTTTGTTTTCTTTATAGAAAGAAGATTGGCAACTGAAGGCCTTGGATGATCTGGATTACCACAGCCTGCAACCTTACCTCAACCTCAATCCCATAAGCAGTTTGAACGGAGACCCTTGGGCCTCCAACCTCATATTGCAACAGCTTCCCTGAAGCTGCTCCTGAAGCAACAGTAGCAAGCCTATGATGGCGCATTAGGAGCTTGAATCGAAGTAAAATGCTCAAAATGCCAAAAGTTCTAAATTAGAAACTCAATCTTACCTGCAGGGGACAACAATGTTGTTTTCACAGGCTACAAGGCTGTGACCATTGGTAGACTCGAATATCCTTTCCACCTTTGAGCTGAGATACATGACACCTGACTCGACACACCTAGGGATATTAATTTATTCTACATTCATAAGCACTATATCAAGCTACATCACTAAGCATGGAAAAAGAAGAACACATTGGAACCGACCACCATACCTCCTTAACAACTCCTCATGGAGCAAGTGTCGACTAACTCTTCCATAAGCGCGGCCAATAATAATAGGATCATCACTGTCCAGGTATACGATTGTATCCCGCCAAACATGCTCAATACAACCTTCTAGACCGAGCTCTGGAAAATGACCCTTGAGTTAAAGCTCATGAACAAATCTTAAAAAAAGAAATTCCAAGATATAGATGCACGATCACTGGCCAAGATCGAGTTTCTATACGAATTTTAAATGGTCAATAAGAACCTCTTGAAAATAATAAAAAATGAGAACTGTTAGTACCTTTGAATTCATCTTGCCAAACACCATAATTATTTGTGAATGGGAGATCAGGCCCAATTAGTCCAACGCTCAAGCCTAACTTAGCCGACTCTGCGGCAAGAGCAAGACCAGCTGGACCACAACCTACAACCACCATGTCCAGTATCATATCTGCGACTGGTATGGGTGGCAGCTGCAAAAGAACAAATTCGTTTATTCAAGGAGGCGATAGACAGGGGAAGAAAACAAAAATGACAACCGAAGAAAGTGATACAATTGGAGTTAAGTGATTACATTAGCCTTATAAAGAGAAACGTTCAGGGGGGAATGCAAAGAGACAGAGAGAGAGAGGGACCTCATCGGTTAAGCTGGACTGTTGATCCATGTGCTTGTTCTGCTGCATTTGAACGAACATAAGCTCGGAGCCACCAGCCTTAACGTAATCCTCCTCGTCGGCGAAATCCTCTTTAACCGCCACGCAGCTGTCGCTCCCGGCACCATTGACTCTCACTCCGCAAGATGACCGATGACGACTGGCGAGCGCGAACTTCCCCGTCGATGCTCTTCTTCTACGAGAACTCCACGTCGCGGGACATGTGGACACCGCCGTTGCAGCAGCGAAGTTCCGAGCTCCGATACACTCCATTGCCGGCACCATTACAACACGAAGAGACCGAAATGTTAGAAAAAGGCGGGTGCGTTTCACGCCATTCAGGTGGTTCAACTGTTTTTCGGGGGAAAATGCAAACAGCGAGAATTGCTATGCCTGACAGAAGTTGGAGATTTTTCTTTTGGTTGCGGGTTTATTTGCGTGGTCTATTACCAGTCTCAGTAGCGCTTTCTGACTTCTGCGTGCATTTGTGTCCGTTGAGCGTTTGGAGAAGCTGAAGGGGATAGGGAGGTGAAGTGGCCTTCATCTTCTGCTGCAATTCAATTTGTTGGTATTGCTATCCCTTAGCGGCCACGTGGCATCCAAGCTGGCAAGGAGACGGTATCGTTTAAGAGTACTGCTACGCTCACAAATACTAAATACCAAAATACCCCGTAATTTCAAACTTCAAATAGTTTTACAAATAAGGACCCTATGTTTGAAGATGAACAGGAATGGTAGTTATGCAAGAAACGTGAAATGACTGCTTCCAGGAAACAATGACTTTCTTCTTCAATTGATTTTCTCCAAAACGTAGATCACATATATAGACATATTTACATTAAGAATCCTATTCTAAGGAAATTAAAATATTTACAAAATCTTCATATATTTACAAAGTCAACCTCCTCTATTTACACTCTTATTACTAACAAGAACCAAGCATGCAATCAATATTTATTTGGCTTTGGTACCAAAATAGTCATAGGCATTGTTAAACAAAAATATTTAAGCAAAAGATCTCAGATCAATGTAATTGATATTTTATGATAACATTCAAGAAATTGTTAATCATCCTAAAATTAATATTTTTTGGTATATGGATCTTACAGTAAACAACATGTGTGATAAACTAGCAAATGATTTAACACTGATCATTAATTATTTTATGATAAAATCATCTAGAATATGACTATTTTTAATTTTAAGAGTGTGAAAATAAATAAACTCTAAGGACTAGAATAACTAGATTATCAAAATTTTAGGACTTCTACTACTATTAGGCAAATTCCCAAAAGGACCAATAAACATAAGCCAGCTCAAGTGGTAATAGGTGGTGTTACTATTTGGCAGTTTTGTTACCATTTCCGATCGTTTAAAGAGCAAATCTGTTAAAGGTGAGGTGATTTAGTAATTGTAGAAATAATAAAGCACCACATTAAATTTTTATACCAAATCTCAATTTTACCCTTTAATTTATTAATTATATTTTGACCACTTTTCCAATTTACATTTTCACCCCAAAAATAGCAATTCTATAATAAATGATACTTTATCTGTCCCATTTTGGACGATGCAATTTTTTGGGAACAAAAATGAAGGTATATGTATGTTGATATCTAATTTTATCCAAGCATTGATCTTTATTTAAGTTTTAGGTTGGAAAATTTGTTTAGAGGGCTTTTTCATTTTTAGGGGCAATTTGGTCAATTCTTAGGATATTTGGTTCATTTTTTTTATTTTAAAGTTAGTTGGTCTAGTCACTTTTAGGTTACATTGTTGTTTATGTTATAAGTTTTTAGAAATTTAAAATGGTCATTTAGAGTCAAAATAAGAGTTAGTTTAGGTATTAATTTAGAGTCCTAAAGGTTTTGTAAGATCAATTTAGGTAAAATAGAAAAGTTTTGAGTGAAAGCCGAGATTTCTTAGAAAGTTTGAGGCAAATTCCTAGAAGGTGGAGGCAAATCTGGTAAAATCGTGCAATTATGGGTGAAATCTGGCATTCTTATGAAGTTTTGGGCTCAACTGACAAATCAGAGAAACATTGGGTGAAATTGAAAATTCGTGTAGAGTTTAAGATAGAATCAGTAACTTAAGAAGTTTTCTAGACTTAGACAAATATTTCGACCATCTGACATCCCAGGAGCTTAAGCCTATCAAATTTCGATGATTCTAACAAAAACTATTCAATCTCAGCTAAAACCCTTCTAGAATAAATAGGCTCACCATTGAAAGAACAGAGAGGAAAAAATTCGTAACCCTGGCCTCCTAGCTAATAAAAAGGAAACTGCAGCCTTAGCCCTGCCTGACGCAATCAGCCGCCGCCGTCGATCCTCTTCAGCTGCCCCTCCACCTCGCCTCGCGTCACACACTCGCTCCAGGACCCATCTCGCTGCCGCCCACGCTCAATCGGAGGAAGATCGTGCTTCTCCCACCGCTCCGGATCACGTCCTCCCCGCCTCCCGTTGTCTTCGACGTCACCAGCCGTCGTTCCCCCTCCCTTGAGGTCGCCACATCTCCGCCGGGTGGAGCCCAGGTAGCCTCTCCATCTATCGTCGCCGGAGAAACGCCGAATCGAAGGAGACCTGCTTTAAACCCGCGAACCGACCCGATTTTATACGTCTGACCCATTCAAGCTTCTTCTCTGTTTGGTAGAACCCCTGTTCTGTCGCTTCTGATCTTTTTTATTCTGTAGTTTTAGTCCCATGCCTTCTCTGTTTTACAATTTAGTCACTTACAGCACTTATTCTACTTATTTTATTTTTCTTTATTTGTTTATGTGAGCATGCATCAAATAAAATTCTTCATATCTCCTAGAAATTTAGGCTTAGGGCAAATAGTTTTCTTTATTTCATAATATTTTATTTTAGTCTTAACTTCTAATTTACATAACATATCTCAAAAGACTAGTTTAGAAAAATTCAATTCCGCGTGGGTTTAATAAAATTCTATGATGAATTTAAGATAACAATAAATTTCAAAATCTATATATGGCTGATCAGGTAGGATCCATGGGTTAGATAATTAATAATATAAATAAATTTAATATTTATCTCCAGGTGATCCGATAGAATTTATGGTTTGAATTAATAATTATCTAAAATCTTCAATAAAAAATAAATTAAGTCTATAGTTTCCATATTCGGTGATTCGATAAGATCCATGGTTTGAAAATATTGAATTATATAAAAATAAATAAAATTTAAGGAGTAAGGTTTAAGAGTCTATATTTGGGTGATTCAATTAGAATCAATGATTTGGAAAACTATTTTAAAGCAAACAAAACAAATTTAAATCAAACTAATATGTCAATTTTTTTGCCTTAAAATAAAGTTATTT
Organism: Aquilaria sinensis; assembly: GCA_005392925.1. NCBI lineage: Eukaryota > Viridiplantae > Streptophyta > Magnoliopsida > Malvales > Thymelaeaceae > Aquilaria > Aquilaria sinensis. Next base: position 22,699 of record SMDT01003215.1, on the reverse strand, counting down.
TAGCGTAACCGTACTCCCGAACCCGTTGAACTCTTGTAGACCATTTTAATATATCCAATCGACATAGATGTAAACCGATTGGTGATGACTTCTAAAGCACATTGTTACAATGTAATTTACCAAAGATATCATGTGTATAGGTCTAATTAGACATAGGCACAAAAATGTCAGTTTTACCCCTAATGAATCTAGTTAATTTCTGTTGTTAGCACAAGATTTTTAAATTTATAACCCCTAGTCACCCGCAAGTGCAAGTGGTGAGTGAGGGTGTTGTCCCAAGAGATAGTGCAATTCCACAATGAATAATAAATTCTTGCTATTTAATCACTAAATGAAGATATAGGTAAATGTTGAATGTTAAGTTTGAATATGGAATAAATAAAGATGAACAAATGCAAACTCAATGCTATGTGAAAATAAATGCTCACTACTTTAGCTTAAACTAACTTTAATTTGACTAACTTAATAACTAATTCACCCACTATGATGAACTCACTTAACCTTACTATCCAAGCTAAATTGAGGAACTATGGTTGTTGCTACTTAATGTGGTGCAGAGAATCTAAAATCACTGCCCATTTTTCTCAAGACCAAGGCTTGCTCACCTATTCTCTAATTGTGAGTCTTTTTCAAGCTCACAAGTTAAATTAAGGTAGATTAAGACCTATTCAATTACACCTAATGGGTAGCTTAGTTGATTATAATCTAACTAACCCACCATCATCTTCTCTAATTCCATCACTCATTTACCTTTCCCCGGACAAATAAATGATTGAGATACATGTATAAAGTGATCAATGAAGTTCAAAAGACAAGCAACACAAGGCAATTTCCATAGAATACCTTAAGATAACATTAAATATCAAGAGTTAAAGTTACATATTAGAGAGTTCAAGAGCAGTACTCCACAACAATTCCAAAAGAATCCACAATAATGTAACACATAGAACTCATGAAAACATAAAGGAATAAAGAAAATGTACCAAAACCCCCTTGAAGCTCTAGTATCTTAGCTCCTTAAGAATGCCTTAAGCTCCTTCAAGGTGATCTAATGGTAGCTCTAAGGAAAACCAAGAAAAATAGTATGGAACCCTAGGACGTGTTCTCTAATTCTAGCTGCAGAAAATGGCTTCTAATTTACCAAAAATCTTGTCTTTGTCTCACCTAACCTATTGAATAAAATTCTTTCTCCAATAGCAAGCTAAAATTCAAATAAGAGAGTTGGGTGTTGTGATTTTTAAACTCTAACCACAAGTGCATAATAGACGTTGAAATTTGGTAAGAAAGAGTATCATTTCCACAAGAACTGATTGAATTGCTTGCCAAGTATCACTACTTTAAGTTAATTTTAACTAAACAATCAAAGTTAAATGAAGATTTAAGTAAGTCAAACAAATAACTAAACCTAGCTAAGTGAAATGCTATTAACCTAGAATGCAAGAATGCAATTTAAATTTATGGTTTTTGTCAAATTATGAAAGTACACTTCCTATGGATTCACTACTTGTCTTGATTAGTTGGTGAATTTAGGTTAGTGATTTAGTTTTCTTTGCTTGTTAGTGAAGTACCCAGTTGAATTCTTACTTTTTTCAAGTGAAAGAATTATTTTTTCTAACATAAATTTAATAAGGATTCCCATTTGATTAAAACCTTAGGAATAGGCATTAAAACTCAATTTTTCTTCACCTAATGCCTTAAACTAATTTTCCAACAAGCCCATAGCCATCAAACTTTTCTTTTAGGTCCAATTACTTATAATCTTTTCAAAGAGCTTATAAGCAATTTATGGCGCAAACAATTGTGGTCATCAATTAATTAACACAACAATAAGCTCAAGAGAAGAATAAATAAATATTTGATAGAAAACCAACATCACATAACCATAAATTCATATAACATAATCAACCCAAATAGCTACATTTATAAAAAGTGCTAAGGAAGACAACTTTATAACTAAACTAAACTCAACCATGAAAATAAATAAAAGAGCATCCATGTTTCAATACAAGATGTTTCAATACAAGAAGAATGATGGAAAGAAGGAACCCAATAAACTCTAGATGCTTGACTTTTTAATGCCTTTACAAGCTTTTAAGTCCTTCAAGCCTTCTCCAAATAGAATCCACAAGTGCTCTACAAAGATGATGGAAAATGCAAGATGTGATGGCTATGGAAAACCTAAGTCTAAGATAAGAAGATGAAGAAAAATGAAGAGCCTCTAAGCTTGGTTCTAGATTTTTCTAAGTTTTAGATGTGTCCCTTTCATTCACCTACCCATTTGGATCAAATCTTTTAGCCAATAGTATGTTTAGATTCAAATTAGAAATATGAGACTTTTTTCTAGGTGCAAGGGCGTTTAGACGCCAAAAAGGGCCAGAATTGGTGCCTAGGCGCCCAAGCTAGAAATGCCTGGAGCCTAGGCACCACCTGGCGCCTAAGTGCTAAAAGGTGCAATTTCAGGTAAGGGAGATTTCAACTGTGGCGCCTGGGCGCCACTCTTGGGGCCTAGGCCATAATTATATTCCATCTTTGAATTTCACTTGTCCATTCTCTATTCCGCTTATCCCAATGCCATCCCAATGCTTCGGTCATCTTTTTCATCCTACAAAATGAAAGAATGAAACAAGTATTGGAAGAAAATAATGGGTGGTGAAGTAGAAAATGGTGGTCAAAGTTGACAAAAAGTTAACATGTTCAACCACAAAATTAACCTCTATCATTTTGGACCAAATTTGCTGAAACCATTAGTGTTACAGCTCCAGAATAAGGCATTTGGTGGCATTGTAGCACCAACTTACGAAAGTTGGACAAAGTGGTATGTTTATTGGCGCTACGCCACTGCCAATGGCACTACGCCACCACAGTGTATTCAGACACTAACTTTTTCACATTTAAATTTTGCTCTGCTCATCCCGATTTTGTTCCAACAATTCCACGATACACTCCAACCTATAAAAATACAGAACAAAATAAGAAATACTGAAAAGTGTGACCAAAATTGATATAAATCAAAGGTCAAACTTGACAAAAAGTCATCTAGTTTGACCAACCAAATATGAACTTAACAATTTCCAGCACGTCCCACTTTTTTTCTAGTCGCCTACAACTCATTAAAGGAGATGAAGCCGTCACCATCTCTGTCCTTATCAAGCACGTAAAATTTGACTTATTCCATAAGGAAGTCGAGCGTTGTCTATCCCATAAAAAGCATAGTCCAAGGACTTATGGACTAGATGAGTTCGTCATCGTTCTTGTTGAAAAGGTTAAAACTGCAACAGAGGCAGGTGACGATGATGAGATAAAAAGACGATGCCAAGGAAAGATCCCGAAGGCAAATGGTGGAGACAAAATCCTAGAGGCGAGCAATGATCAACACGATTTGGAGGTAAGTAATGTGATGCAAAGGCAAGTAGTAGCGATAACGACAAGATCTATAACTTGTTAAGGAGATCGCGATATGTTGTGCACTAAAAAATAAGTTATATATGTTGTTTAGATATTTTTGTATGCTGCTTCAGACACTTGTAGCTATTCATTAAGACATTTTACTTATTTGTTTGGACTTTTTTATTTGAGAGGAAAAGAAAAATTATCAACATATTATTCAAACACTTCTACATATTTGCTTAGACACTTTTTCATATTTTTGTAGACATTTTTTTTACCTATTTTTGCAAACATTTTTTGTTATTGTTTTTAAACACTTATTTCTGAATAAAACAAATTGTTTTCCATATTTGGTTTAGACACTTTTACATACTTTCTTTAGACATTTTTTAATATTCATTTAGATACTTTTACCCTTTTACATATTGTTTGAAGAAAACAAATGTCTACATATTGCATCATGCATTTTTATATACTTATGTAAATACTTTTATCTGTTAGTTTAGACAAATTGGATATATAGTTTAGACATTTCAAGATATTATTTTCAGACACATCTTGCTTTTTCAATGAATTCAGATACACAAATAGATAACAAATTATCTACATATTATTGTAGACATTTTTACATATAATTATAGACACTTTTTCACATTGTCTTAGACACTTCTTTGTATTTGTTCCAAACACTTGTATAGATTATTTCTATGAACAGTCTAGCAGGGAGGCAAGAGAGAAGTGCCCTAGTATCGACATTGGGCCTGCAGTGAGCAAGGTGATCCTGAAATTGACAAGTGACGCAATCTGAATGTGACAAATGACGTGATTTAGCAAATGATGATGTCAAGATCTAGAGGTGATCGATGGTGCAAGATCTAGTTACAAGTCATGATTTGGAGGCAACTGACAATAGTTTGATTCAAAAGCGAGCAACAGCAACACAATTTGAAGGTAAGTGACAGCAGTGCGAGTTAGAGGTGAGTGATGGTGGAGCAATCTAGAGTCGAGTACTGTGGTGCAATTAGGATGAGATGATTGGTTGGAGATAGGCAAAAAATTCATGATCATAAGGCAATGATCGGTTTGAGATTGTTCGATGTTAAGGCATTGACCGACAAAGCGGGAGGAACAACGGTAAAAGGTGGTGGTAGCGAGGTATGGTTTTCTTGGAGAGCAAGAGTTGAGGGTAATTTGTTAAAAAATATAGGGTAGTTGTGGCTTATATATGGATAATTAAGGTGATGATTAGTATGTCTAATTAGACATATGCATGTAATATAATAACCATGTTTAACTTATGTAATTCTTTCCATTTTTACCATTGAAGCTAAAATAAATAAAAATTCTTTTTTTGGGTTTTGTTGTAGTTAGTGTTTAAATGATGATTAGAAAAACAAAAAATATCTTTTATTGGTTTTGTGTAGATAGAATTTAAATGAGAGTAATAAAGTAAATTAAATATTAAAACTTTCCAAAAATGTAAACAATTCATCCTTTTTGGAACAACTCAAAAATAAATAATTGTTGTCTTTTTTTAGAGATAGAGTTAAAAAAAATTTGGTTCTTTTAGTTAAAAAAATTTCAGTTCTTTTCGGTTCTTTTTTTTTTTTTTTTTTGCAACTGATTCCTCAAATTCTAGTCATAAATGATTTTCAAATATAGAATTGCTCATCTACTTGGTTGAATTTTCTATACTAAGAAAGTTGACTAATAGTATAATACAAATAAGTTGTATTATTAATTGTATATTTTACTTATCTATTATATATATTATACAACATAATTCAGTAATGGTTTTGTAATTGTAGAGTTAATTGATAGGTTGGTTAAGCACCACATCAAAATTTTATATAAAATCTCAATTTTACCCTTTTATTTGTTAACTTAATTTTGACCATAAAAAAATAATTCTATAATAAACGAAAAATTTTAGGTTCTTTCAATTTTTTCTGCAATAGGTTCCCCAATTTCTACTGAAAAAATCAAATATGGAATTACTCATCTATCTGGCTGAGTATTGTATGTAAAGAAAGTTGACTCATTGTATAGTACAAATAAATTATATCATTAATTGTAGATTTTACTTAATATATTGGTAGTTTGTTAATTTTTAACCAATAAAAAACTATATAATTTTATTTGAGTTATTTTAGTGCATTATTACTTAAAATAAAAAAACCGTAATGTGATTTTGATTTCATTTTAATAATTGAAAAAATATATTTATTTTTTATTTTTTATTTTGCCTTTTTTCCTTTTCTTTATGTAGAAGAAATGGACAAAAATATTTATTTGAAATTAAGAGCCAACTCAAGCTTATTATGCATCATTTGAAAACAAAAAAATATATAAACATTTATTTATTAAAGTTTACAACAAGCAAGCAAGCACAACAAGTGTAGTGATTGCAAAAATAAACAAAAGTAGAGTATTTGGGATAATCAAAATAAAATTACAACAACCACATCATAAAAAATGCATGGCTCAAATTACAATTAATTTTATTTATATGTTAAAAGAATTGAGTATATCCCAATAAATTATTTTGAAAAAAATTATATTTTCTCAATATATTTAGTAAAAAATGTTATATATTTCATATGTATTTGATTAATATGTTAATTAAAATAAAATTATAATAAAAAATTATTTTCTTAATTTTTTGGGTGAGAAATTAAAATTTAACTATATGCAATACAAGCACGTACAATTATGGCTTTGACACTGTGGTGTATGTGAAAAAATAGTACTCAAATATAGTGCTTCAAATACATTGATCAAATGTAGTTGATAGCCATGCACAAATGCTATTTAGAAAAAAATAAAAATAAAAAATCTAACTGATTGCATTTTATTTGTAAAATATAATGATTATGATGATGATGATGATGTTATTTATTAGCTATGAGTTATCATCAGTAAAGTTGCTTCATACTTATGGAACCTATTACGGTATTTAAATAAGTAGAAAAGTATTATTAAAAGAGAATGACTTGATATTTCCTACATAGTTTCTTGTTAGCAAACAAGTTATAAGCATGGATACAATTATAATAATCTTCATTTCACTTTTCAACAAATGATTCTTACTACCAATATGTTAAATGAGAAATAAAACTAAGATGTCAAATAGGGTTTTTTAAAACGATTTTTGCTTAGATTAGTCAAATGACATTATCATAATTTAAATACAAAGCAAATGAAATTTTGAAGTTTTAAACCAAAATACCAAATTAGGCCTATGTTTACAAGGGTATACATCTGAATGTCAATGAGAATAGGGTTTGCTTCATTGCTTTGATTTGTATCTATATATTTACAATTATAGTGAACATGATTAAATGGGATGACATATGGCTATACTACAACAAATCCCAAGTATAGCAACCATTAGGGGCAACTGTTTTTGTGGTCTCCACCAAAACGGTAGCTATTATGGTCATTAAAAAAATTTTGGATGTTTGTGGCGACTATTTGACCACCATTTGAAGTTGGTTGACAAGACGGTTGCTAAGAGGGTCGTCCCTAGTGACTATCCTAGTCACCGTTTCTAATGGGCTCATGTGTTTAGTCACCAAGTTATAAACCGATCAATGACTTAATTATTAAATTTTTAAGTTAAAGCATCATTTTCAAACTATAAGGATTAAGTTGATGGGCACAATAAAAAATCAAGTATGTTTGTAACATAGTAAGAAGTTGAAGGACCTAGGGCATATATTAGGTTTATAAACTAGTATAAAAGCCACACATTTCTGCTTTGTCTGCTATTTTTCTCTTCTAGAAAACGTCTACCACCGCTTTCCACCTGAAGTGATTTCTTGCCACCATCCTTGAATAGGCATTCACATGGGTTTGATTATATTACCCTTCTCTTTAACTTTTCCTAAACAATCATCTTCAGATTCCGTTTAGATTTTTATAGATCTATAGTTGAAATTCAACTCTTTAACCGTTTATCTTATGTTTTTGAGTTATTGGTTTGGCTTTTTGATAAGCTTATATTTATTATATTTATTTCTCTCATATTTAGTATGTTTTAATATGTTTTGAACCTTAAATATATATTTTGAGTATGTTTTGTAGCTTAGAGCATATCTGGACTTAATTAATTGAAAGTGAATTTAATTTGCCATTTTACAAGTTTTAATTTGGTTGTGCTCTTTCAGGATATTGACAGATTAGTGATGTTCTGGTAGAAAAATTATATCTTGAGCTACAGAGATTGGAATGAAGTGATTCTTGATTCATTGGAAAGCTAACATCTGGAGCTACAAATCACATTCAGACCATGAAACCCAGTTTGCACATTAAGAGGGTCAAATTTAGCTTCAAAGTCACCATTTACGAGTCACTGCCGGTTCAGAAGCAGTTGCGGTATTTTAGGCATATCTTTGACTGTAGATGTCCGTTTTATGCGATTCAGGTGTCGTTTCGAATATAAGAAAGAGATCTACAACTTTTATGCTTTGAGTTTTGAGAAAAAATGGATGAATCAAGGTCGAATATCAGCTTGAAGTTGCTATTGCTGTTCTGGAGTATTGTTTGGCTGACAACTTTGAAACCTTATAATTATTTTGAATCTTTTGATTTGTTTGGGGTACTTTTGTAACAATATAAAAAATTTAGGGAGTTTTTATGAGTTTAGCCATAGGTTTTAGTTTTATTTTGGTTTAAAAGCGCAGCCGCTGGACCCTGGGCGCATCGTCTCTTTTTCGCTTTTAGTTTTTTTTCAATTGTTCTTTGTTTCTTTTCCGATCATGGCTGAATAATTTTCTGGTTCAGTTCTAGGGACGATTTCCATCGCCAACACCGGTTATGAAGATTGATTTTTCTTGCTTAAACTTTCTTTAAATTCAAGTATTTACTTTATTGTTGTTCAGATTTATTGCAATTAATTTTCCTGTTCTCGCTTGTTGAATTGGTTCTGCAATTGCAAATCTGCTTGATTTTCTTTCAACCGCTTAGGTGAAGAATTTAATTAGAAGCAAGTGAATTGATTAGAGATTGCTTTTATTTCTGGTTAGTTCATACGAAGAAGTAAAATAGGTTAAATTGTTCAAGCTTTTGGATTGTTGCGTGGAATAAACTTTTTGGGTTAATTGTTCTTAATGCTAGTTTTGAGATAATTAGAATTTTTTTTTCAATATCTGGTTACTCAAAATTAAGAAATTAATCTGAAGCTTTTTCTGATTAATTTTACTGCTGAATTCTTAGGGTTCTTTTTAGCTTTAAAGAGAATCCTGTTTATTTGCTTGAATTGAAGAAATATTTTCTTTCGATGATCAACTGCGTGATTGGAATGGATAATCAACCCTGAACTGAGCGTTTTTAGTATTGGTTAATTTCGTTTTGATTCTACAGTTAATTTATTTCAGCTTTTAATTGAAGAAACCCCCCCAATCTTTTATTTCAGTTTTCTGACAGGAAGTTTTCAGTAAAAAAATCTCCTTTGGGATTCTACCTGGTTTTCACTGCTAGACTATAAATTTATTTATTCTGAGTTGTTAGGGATACCAAAATTATTTTTTGCGGTTTCGACGACCGACCACTTTTGGGTTCGATGATTTAGAGATGAGTTGATGGTCTCCCTCAATGCGTGGTTCCAATAGTGATGGCTTCATTGGAGCAACTTTTGATGGCTGTCAACGGCGACCTTCGAACAGGTGACAACATCGGAAGCATTGAAACAAGTTTGATGGCAATAGGGCTCACCTTCCTGTTTCTAGTGGAGTTTGGTTATGTCTCTGGCTTGGTTGTTTTGTGTTAACTGGTGACGGGTTTGGCTATTTTTGAGGCTATGTTTTTGGCTACTCTTTTCCTTGTTGTAGATTTGAATTTCAATGAATTTCAACTATAGAATTGAATTTCAATGGATTTGAATTGTAGATTTGAATTTATTGAAATAATTTTTTTTAATTCAATTTGGCACCCAACGACTATTCAGGCGACCATATGCTTTAGTTTCCAATTTGGTTGCTTGATGGTGGCTAGCCCTTGGAGACCAGGGTTTTAGTCATAATTTCGTGACCGTTTGTTTCGGTTGTTGAAAAGTTAAATTGGCTACCATTTGGCTATTGAATTTTTTGTCACTCTAAGCAAATTTTGTCGTAGTAGCTTTTTCTTTTGTATTATTCATGTGATATTAATATTTTACCAAGAGATTAGACTTCAAATCTCTAAATGAAGAATTAAAATTTAAATTTATCAAATTTTATGTATAAATAAGGAATAAAAAATAAAATTAATTTTATTTATGCTAATTCAATTCCCATTTATAGAACAAGTTTTGTAGGTTAATATTTAAAAAAAAAATCTGTCCATAGGACGAGTATAGAACTAATTTGATTTAATTCAAAATATATGACCTAAAAAATAAAATAATCATGTTTAATTTTTTGTTTAGAATTAAGATCATTTGAAAATTTATGCTATATGTACTTAACAAATAATGAGTTATACCATTTTATGTAAAGTAATTAATTTTTATGAATTTTATTTCTTATATGGCTCAAAAACAATAAAAAAAAAATACTTTCCTTATCAAGATATATTTAAATTTTTGTTGGGGTTCTTTAAAGTGTATAGTTTTAGTAGTAGCATACAAGTCAAGCAAATATTCACTATATATATGTATGTATGTATGTATAACTTTTTTAATAATTTTTATTAAATACTTCAATAATTTGGTTGGATCTCGAGTAATCCATTTTATACATATATACCGAGCTCTGAGAGTCTTTTTTTACATCGGAAAAGAATTCACAAGCTACCAAAATAAGAATTTCTAGTTTATTTTACTCCCATTGGGAGTCCATAAATTTTTTTTTTGTTTTTGTTGGGGGGAGGGGGTGTTTTCTTTATCGACTGAGGTTTATAGAAGTCTTTTGAAGATTATAAAACATCAAAAAATTGTCTTTTGTTGGAGATATGTATTTACCTAGGTTATCAAGTAGATTGGATGGTAATAATTCATTTATGAATGTTGTATATCATTTATTTAGGCAGGACAATCATCAAATTATCCACTAAATGTAATCCATTTGTATATTCTGTGTTAAGGTTTTACGCTAGAGGACAAACAAGTGGGCTTGTGTGCACCAGCATTTGCAGACAAAATTGACTCCTAACCTTTCATTTGCCAAAATATATGTGCCAATGAGGGATGATTTGTGTGTGTGTGTGTGTCTATATGTATCTCCCCTAATGAACTAATGAAATGCCTTGTAATCGTGGCCTTTCACTAGCATTTTGGGCTTAGTTCTTGTTACCCTTTTTTCTTTCGGTTGCCATAGAAGCCCAACCTCAACAAAGCGAGCAATGCACCACGTACGTAACATTTCTTTGACTATTATTATTATTATTTTGCTAAAAAAAATAGCCATGCATTTTAGGAAAAAGGGAAATTTTGCTTACTGTTGTTTTTTTTTTTTTTTTTGCTGAAAAAATAGCCGTGCGCCGATAACGATGTAATCAAAAGATCAAGGACTAAATTAGCCTTCACTTAAAATATCGAACCATTGAGTTACTCCATGCCCCTCTGTCACAAGACCCAACGGCCTACTCGTCAGTGCGTGCGATGAAACGCCAAGAGGGAAACCAGCATACTCCTCTAGAACGGCTGATTTGGAACTTTCGATCAAAACCGCGTTTTAATCCTTGTCAGGCTCTACACCAACACAAACAAAAGGCCAAACGAGAGAAAGAAAATTAGAAACGGTACAAGATATGGTGAGCATATGTCTATATTATTATCTTGAATCATTTTTCGTTTTCTCAAACCACGTTCCTCTGCTCTCTCTGGCACTCTTTCTTGACGGTGCACAAGCTAACAACCGATTAGCATTCGCCGGTGGCTCATTGATTTCACGAACTAGCAATCGCATCGAAGCCGGACGTCGCTAGCGGCTCATCGATTCAACGAACCCATAGTCGCACCAAATCTGGGGGCCACTGACCAAAAGAAGAAATTGCATTCGCGATTGCAACTGCTGGCCAGGAAAAGAGAAATCGAAATGGGATCTTAATCGTCAGTGGAGAGAAGAGGCAAATCGGAGCGGACAAGCGAGTAGCAGGAGGGCAACAGATGATCAAATGAGGCGTGAGGTGAGGTGCGACGAGGCTTGGTGAAGTCAGGGGCAGGCGAGGGTCACGGTGCGACGGTGTGAGGCGAGGCCAAGCGTGGCAACCTGAGGCAAGGCCAAGTGAGCGATGAGAGGAGGCTGAGCAAGAGAGAAGACAGGCTATGGTGGCAGGGCGTTGTGGAGGTAGGGTTGTAGCATGGAGGGAGGGTTACTGATGAGAGATGCTAGGGATAGCAATTGGGTAGGTCGGGTTAGGTTTGGGTTAGGTCATTCAGTTTCAAGTTTAATCAGGTTAGCATGTATTTAGGTCAAGGTCGGGCTATTTGGGTTCGGGTTAATTTTGGGTTTGGATCTAATCAGGTCGGGTTATCGGGTCTTAGACCAGATTCAATTTGATTGTTGAATTTACTTGGTTCACTGATACATAAGTTGAAATGGCTGAATCGATTCAATTTTTTTTAATTTTAATTAAAATTTAATTTAACTAGATATAAAAAAATAATATAAAATTTATGAAGATATATTAATATATAATTTCTTTGATAAATACTCTCTTTGTACCAAGTTCTTTATAACATTCATTATTTAACAATTAATCTATGATTTTTTATTTTTAACATTTTAGTATATAAACAAAAAATTATTATATTAAATAATAAATAAAGACATATAGTTTCTAAATAGATACTTTCTTAATTTTTTTTTCTAACAAATAATCTCCCTCTATCTCATTTTCTTTACTCTATTTAACTTTTTCTAACTAATTTGACTTGAATTTATTTATATTATTATTTATTATAAATTAAAAAAATATATATTTAAAAACTATAAGTCTTGATTTATCGTTCATGTATAAAATATTTTTATTTATATATTAAAATGTTGAAAATAAAAATATATAGATTAATTATTAAAATATAAATAGTGCAAAAAATTTGAGACAGATGGAGTAATATGAATAAATTCAATTCAAACTATTCAAAAAGTCAAATATTTCAAAAAATATGGGATAGAATAAGTACTATAATTTCTAAAACCTAATTATTTTCATCTCTCTATCACCGCATCACTAATTGTTTACCATAACTCTCACTCATTCATTCAACAATGCAAAATAGATTAACAGAATAGAAGAAACTCATTAACATATATTAAATTATAAATTTTCTAAAGTCTTTGCCAACTATATATTTTATGTTGATTTAAGTTAAAATCAGGTCTTATCGGATTTAGTTATCAAGTCATTCCGGGTTCGAGTTATGTCAGGTTCGGGCTCGGGTTTTATCGGGTTTCACTTCAATAGGGTTCAGGTTCAGGTCGAATTGGGTGCAGTCGGGTTTAAGTCATTGATTTTCTGGTTAAATCGGGTCAGGTCGGGCTTGGATTTGGATGAGTAAGGTCAGATCTCGAGTCGGGTCAAATTTTGTCATCTCTTGAGATGACGATTTATTTCAAAAAAAAAAAATAGATTTTTTTGTTAGTTATTGTTGTCTAGACATTTTTATATTGCACTTTAGACATTTTTAAATTTTTATTTAGATACTTTTTTATTCATTGAATCATATACCTTTATTTGAACATTTCTTTAAATATTTAGACACTTTTATATTTTTATTTGAACACTTTTATATATTTAGTCAAACACTTATTTTAATTATTTTAGACATTTATTTTCTAAAGATAACAAATTATTCACAAGTTATTTAGTTAGACACTTTTATATATTTTTTTAGACATTTTTCAATATTCAATCAGACAATTTTTACTTATTGATTTAGACTTTTTTTATTATATTTTAAAGATAATAAATTGTTCACAAGTTGGTTATGTTATTTTTTATTCAGACACTTTTACTTGTTTATTTAGACATTTTTCAATATTCAATTAGACATTTATTCTTATAGCTTTTGACACTTTATATTTAACATTATAATAATTTATTTTATATTACTTTATAGACACTTTCACATACTATATTAAACACATTTACATTTTATTGTAGACACTTTTGTTGTTCGGCAGCAACAAGGCTGCGACTTGGAGGCAACAATTGGAAGTAAGATTTGGAGGTGACGACGAAATTCGGCGAGAGACGACGAGATCCGGCAAGTGACGACAAGATCCGATGAGAGATCTCGGTGAGTGATGATGAGATCCGGCCGGAGACGATAAGATCCGGCAAGAGATCTTGGCGAGAGACAATAAGATCTAGCGAGTGACGACGAGATCCAGTGATAGATGACAGATGACGAGATTCGACGATTGATGATGAGATCTGGCAAGAGATATTGGTGAATGGCGACGAGATCCGGCAAGTGATGATGAGATCCGACGGGAGATGATGAGATCCAACAAAAGATCTCAGCGAAAGATGACGAGATTCGGCGAGTGACGACAAAATTTGGCGAATGACAACAAGATCCAACAAGAGATGACGAGATCCGACGAGTGATATCGAGATCCGAAGGTGAGCAGCAACGAGATCTGAAGGCGGATGATGACTATAAGATCTAGAAGCGGTGACGGTTCGTCGCAGAATGTAGTAGCAACGGTGGCGGTGGCGGTGACGACGGCAATAGAAGCGATGATTGAGGTAGAGTTTCAAGGGTGAAGGTGAGTTTTAGTTTATGGATAAATTAACTAATTTATTTATTGAGTTATGGGTTATATATAGGAAATTAATAATAGGTTAGTATTTCTAACTAGGAATAGAGCTATAATATAATAACTAATAGAAACGGGACCCGCAAACAGAATCGTCACCCCTGCCATCGAATTTCAACACGTATCATCTGTTCCCGCTGCCTGCATGGTTTCGTAACCACCTGGCCAGGCTTCTTCCTCTCTCGTTCTACTTTTTTCTCTTCTTGTATTCCCGAAGGAGATGTCGGAGTCGCCGGAAATCGCAGCTAAGGCTGTTACGACCTGCTCGGATCCTCACCTGTCTGACATACGGAGGAGAGGCAGCGCTGCCGCGGAACCGGTTGGTTACGCCAATGGCGCCGCCGGTGATTATAGGGGTCCGGCGGAACCGGTTGATTTTACCTCCAATAGTCGAACGGAAACGAATTCGGAGAATCGGGGCGGTCAGGATATGAGATTCACTTATCGGCCATCGGCTCCCGCTCATCGGAGGATCAAGGAGAGCCCTCTCAGCTCGAATGCCATCTTCAATCAGGTATACTGCCGTTGGTTTTGTTGTTTTGAATATTTTATTGCTGGTTTCTTAGCTAGAGTATTTTGTTTGGGTGCGTTGGCGATCTCGGTACACAGAGCGGTTCACCACTTCACTCGGATCTGCTTCATAACTAATTTTATGCTCTAGGAGTAATTCAAACTGCTATTCGCCTGGTTCATGTCATGCTGTTAGTTTAGATTTCAACGTCAGGTTCAGAACCGAAATTGGCTAACGTTTTAAACTGGCATGACTTTGTATTCACTACTTTTTCTGTTCTACTTGGAATGAGCACGCTTCGTACGTAACTGACTGTTTTCTTTTGAGAGTTGGCTTTCTGAAGCTGATAATCACGGGAATTATATTGTGCTATCCATCGATGAAACTTAAATGATACTTTGTTTATTTACGATCGTACCTGAGTTTAATTTTATTTCCCCATGTTGATAAGCAGTTGTTGCGTTTTGTGACAGAGTCATGCTGGTCTTCTCAACCTCTGCATTGTAGTGCTTATTGCTGTCAACAGCAGGCTTATAATAGAAAATCTAATGAAGGTTTAACTCAGCTTTTATATTTTCTGTGTTCCATGCAATCTCTTCTGTTCGTGGCTTGTTACTTATATTGTTATTATTGCAGTATGGTTGGTTGATTAGATCTGGCTTTTGGTTTAGTTCCAGATCACTTAGAGACTGGCCTCTTCTTATGTGTTGGTAATGATGCCTAAAACTGAGGTCTCTCTATTTATTAGTGAAAGAATCTGTAGCTTTATAATGAACTCTTTAGAATTCTATTTCACTGGGTGTGTTTTGCGAAATTCTGCTACCTTGCAGCCTTAGCCTCTCATTTTTCCCTATTGCGGCCTTTATCATCGAAAAGTTGGTGCAGCAGAAGTCCCTGTCTGAAACAGTGAGTGCTTGTGTAGTTACAGTTGAAAAGGGAACGGTTTTATAGAAAATGCTCCAGTTAAACAAGCAAGTTTGACTCTTTCCTTTCCCCTTAGAAGTTGATGGTTGAGAATTTTGGCATCTATTATGCATCTTACTTTTCATGTCTGCGCTAGTAAACTTAATATATTTGGTGTTCATAGCAAAGGCCATGGGATTGAATCCCATCTTTATCCTAGATTTGGAAGTCGATGGGATGCAGGAGCCCCCTGTTGTGGGACCTGTTAATGCGACCAAAGAAAGAGGAAGGAAAATTATAACTTTTTGTGTCTGCAAAGAATAACACAATGCATCCGTGGTCAACTAGCAGAATTTAACTGCCGGCTTGATTCTGCAGATTGTTGTTATGCTTCATGTGATCAACTCTACAACTGCAGTTATGTATCCTGTTTTCATGATTCTCAGGTCAGTTTTATGATTGTCTTGTAAGCTTTCATTTTGCCTTAATCTGTTTCCAGATTATTCTTGTCCAAACAGTCTGTGTCAGAGCCTTTCACACATATATATAATTAGTATTAGTCATTTTTTAAATCTGTTTAGCCCCTTTTACCTAATATGGCATCTCCATACTGTTGACTAATTTGTTTCCAGTAAAATTCCAATTATCTTAAATGTACAAATTGTTTTATGAAATTCCGTAGCTATAAGAGCATGCATTGATCAGATTCAAGAAAGGAAGAAGGAAAAGAAAAATGAAATTGATTGGAATTCATGGAAGAGTTTAATTCTTGTACTCAAGTTTATTTGTAATGGCTTTCTGTGCTGCTGAATGTTTTAGCTGGCTCTTTGTTTTGTTACGTTCCTGATACTTATGCGGGCTCTCTGGCATCCTTATTAGTATTTTCTTCACCCTTTTGGTTTTTAGGTTTTATTCGTGGAGTCTGTGACTTATCTAACAACTTTATCCTGCAGTTGTGATTCTGCTTTTCTATCTGGTGTTACATTGATGCTGGTTGCTTGCATTGTCTGGTTGAAATTGGTATCATATGCCCACACTAACTATGATATGAGAGCTCTTCTTAAATCAGCAGAGAAGGTACAACTAAGTCAGCTTTGTGTTGTTGCATCTGTCGTTGAAGAATACCTTTTTTATTTAGTATGAAAAAGGAATGAATTGTGATGTTTCTTTGGATCATATCCTCCCCAATTGGAATGATATTCCACCCTTGTTCATGTTATTGACATTTTAAAACAAAACCTTTGAGTTATTAGGGATGGTTTCTGAAATTGCTAGAGTGGTTAAATGGGCGATTCTAATGAGCATATATAGTTCGCTTACAGCTCTCCTCCATAGTTGGGTGGCTGATTATAGCTATTTCTTCTTGAACTTGTTCTTTTTGTGGGATCCCTGTCTACCAAAATCGGACTTATTATTTGCAAAAGATATTATGTGTACGAGATTGTTAAAGAGCTTCTGCTGTACACATGTAATCTGGAAACTCTTTCCTCAATTATGCATTGTTTAATATTCTCATTAGTGTGACGACAATATTATTGGTTTTGGGGAGCTGTTCAATGTTTCTCATTGTGTGACAACAATATTCTTGGTTTTTGGGGGATGTGATTCTCTATGTGGCCTTCTCTTTAATTCACGTGGTGCATTATCTTTGTTACATGTTAGGATGGTGTGGCTCCTGGTTGTTTAAATGCAGATTACTCATACGATGTTAATTTAAAGAGTTTGGTGTACTTCATGGTAGCTCCCACATTATGTTACCAGGTATGATCACATTTATTTTGTTGCTAAACTCTGTACATCTAGTGTGCGCAAGTGAATGTGTTGAATATGAGAGTGTAGATTTCTGGAAATTGATGCTTTTGTCCCTTCAAGTGACATGCGAGATGTAGTGGCATGGCCGATTACAATCTAGTGGATGGGTTTTCCCTTTACAATTTTAACTTTCATTTGAATTTCGTTTAAGCTGCATTTCTATTGCGCTAAGCATTGCACATAGGGAGTTGCAACTACCTTCTATCTTGTCCTTCACTTGCCTTCCTCCAAGGTAGTTGTTGGGTGATGGATAATTTATATAGTGGGTGCTTTCTCTTAAAGTCGTCTGCCAGTCATACTTTTGAACCGGCCAAATCTTTTGTTTTACTTGGTTTATGAATGACAGTGGGAGGCCGATTTTTGTTGCATTCATAAAATTTGTCAATAGCACGTTGCTTGTTTTTATGCATGCATTTTTGTCATTTGTAAGTATTGGGCCTTTTTCCTAATCCAAGCTATGGCCTGCCATTGTAGCCAAGCTACCCTCGTACTGCATCTATCCGAAAGGGTTGGGTTCTTCGTCAATTTATAAAGTTAATTATATTTACAGGCGTCATGGGTTTTATAATAGAACAGGTATATACTGATTCTTGATTTGGCGCTGGTTTCTCTATAATTTTTTATATTTTTTTGACTCGCAATTCTCACATTTTTTTTGTTTGCTATTATTCTGCAGTACATCAATCCTATAGTTCAGAACTCA
The DNA here is from genome assembly GCA_005392925.1 of Aquilaria sinensis. NCBI lineage: Eukaryota > Viridiplantae > Streptophyta > Magnoliopsida > Malvales > Thymelaeaceae > Aquilaria > Aquilaria sinensis. The sequence continues at coordinate 4,635 of SMDT01003215.1, read as the reverse complement.
CAACACCCTTTAAAAGGGAATCTTTTGTATGGCATAGAGAGAGTACTGAAGCTCTCAGTTCCTACTTTATATGTTTGGCTCTGCATGTTCTACACCTTTTTTCATTTGTGGTATGCCAACCCTTTTGGTTAAGCACTGTATCCGCCCCCATGCGCCCATGCCCTTTTTCTGGATTAAACATTTTCATGCATGCAATATACTTCTTGTTATATCTGAATATAATTATACCTGAAATTGCTCATTTATGTTGTTCATGGTTTAAATTATTCAACTAGGGTAGTTGCATTCTCCTGAACATGCAAGTGTCAATTGGTGTGAAGCATTTTTTTATGATTGATTATGTTGCATATCTTGATTTGCTGTAAGTCTCAATTTGTTCGATGAGCATAGACAGCAAATTCTTAATACTGAAACCCTAATTTATTTATGGGAACTTGTGCTTCACTGATATGATAGTATGCCTATGTTTTAAAAAAAAAATGTAAATGCAGGTTAAATATAATTGCTGAGCTTCTCCGGTTTGGCGATCGAGAGTTTTACAAAGATTGGTGGAATGCAAAAACTGTTGAGGAGGTAAACTTTTCACACTACTGTGAACTTTTTCCTGAAACCATATTTCCAGCAACACTTCTATGATAACTTTTGGGCTAAATGAATGTTTTTTTATGTGATTTTTTGGCTTTGCTGTTGACATCAGTACTGGAGGATGTGGAATATGGTATGATTCTTTTCGTTTGTGCTCTTTTGTACGATGAAGCTGTCAAATTTGTACTAGTTTTCCCGTTTTCACAGCTATTCTTGTGCTTGGGTTACTTTGTTTTACATTTCTTTCTCTACCAGTATGTAATTATGCACTACATATTGATCTAAGCTCAATGGACTGTTTAGTCTTTTCTTACTATCATCAATCATGCATTTACCAATTCTACAGCAGCTAGCTATGTTTGTGCATAAACTTTTACTTGAAAGATATACGGCCGGTAGCAGATTGAAAAAAAAAAAAGGAAAAGGAAAATAAATGAAGAATTGAACGAGAGGGGGCGGGGTACTTCTAGCATGTTACTGACCAAATTCTTCATATATGTAGCCTGTTCATAAATGGATTGTTCGCCATGCCTATTTTCCATGCCTGCGGAATGGGATACCAAAGGTAACTCTTAATATTTTGTTAAGCTATTTTCTTCATCTTTTCCAGTTTAAACAATTGTATATGTATCCAGTCTTTTATTCTTTTTGGTTTTTTTGAATATTTCTATATTTGTGGGTTACTAAAGTCTGATTAAGTAGTTTTACCTCTTTGCCATACAGCTAGCAAACCATATGAACTGGTCGATGATATCCCACATCAACTATCCTTGCTTTCCAGATCTCCAATAAAATTTCCAAGACCTTAGAATGGAAAGTAGGCCTAGGTTATAGATAAGTCAGCTTTCTAACTGGAACAAAGATTTTTTTTTTTGGTTTATTTGGTTCTACGTATTAGGAGAATAAAACCCTCTTCCATTTTATCCACCACATTTTCAGACAAAATTTGTGACCTGAGTCCCCCAATTTGCTTGTTCTTTTGTCTTCTCTAGCTGCAGATAATTAATGGTTATCTATTTTCTCAATATCAATTGTATTTTTTATTTTAATTTCTGTCTATAATTCTAAACATGCCTCTTCCTTTTCACTGCCTTTTTCAGGGAGCTGCCTTCATTGTTGCTTTCTTGGTATCCGCTATATTCCATGAGGTGTTTTTCTCTGTTTAATTCTGTTTTTTTTTCCTTACTATAGATTTTCACTTATGTGTTTTAATTTCACTTTAGTGATTCATCCTTTTGGGGGAACATGCATCGACATATAGTTTGGTTCTCATGTTTTTATCGTTTTTCAGAAATTGTCTACTCCTTATGATATTGCCTATTACGAAAATGAATTTCCATAAGTTATTTGACTTAAAATACAAAATTACATTCCTATCTCAATGACAGTTGTTTGCTTGCACTTTCTGGAACCACTATTTCTGGCATTTCATTTTCTTGCTAGTGAAGACCCCTGTCTTCAAGGACATTCGCAGTTATGGAAGGCGAAGGGAAGAAGAGTAAGGATTGTATGCACTTGACATGATTCTGTAAGCTCTGTTGGCTGTGCATGCATGGAATAAGCAAAGGGCTAAGCAAGGATTCTTGTGGAAGGGCACAAAGAAAGGGAATGCATAGAACAAGAAAGTCAACTAATGGGAGCACACTATGTCTATATGGGTCGTGTTTCCCAAACATTCACTCTAAAATGAATAAAGCACTTGGATTTTCATTTGGCTTTCTCCAATCGCCATGTTCAAATGACATCTTCTCTAATGGAATAGCAATGGAGCTTGGCAGCTTCCCTGAGAAAATACCAAAACTGCTTGTTGTTAATGCTGTGGTGGAAAAGTTATCTCGTCTAGCCCTGTAGACTGTTGGTCGAGAAAATTCTTTCATTTTCCTTTAGTTGGTGTTATCCCAAGTTGGTTTAGAGTTTAGTCTGCGCTCATGTTCAGATTGATCTTCCAACCGATTGGCAATCTGGTTTCGAGAGAGAGTGGACAGGAATAACAAAATTGCAGTTAACTGTTATTGTGGGTCAAAACCTTAACTTAAGGAGGGTGTGTCTGCTTTTGCAGTGAAAATTGGCAACCATCTTTCATCTCTTCATCCAGGAATTCCATTTTGCAGCCGTAATAACTTTCCACCTCTTGTTCCTTGACATGATTTATTTTCTTGACAGCTCTGTATAGCTGTTCCCTGCCATGTATTCAAGCTCTGGGCTTTTATTGGGATCATGTTCCAGGTAATTTTGTAATCAATCACTCTGTACAGCAGGCTACCTTCTCTAGAATAAATGCTACCATCTTTTATCAAGAGATATATATTGGGCATGTGAGGTGCAAATATCTGTCTCAGTTTTCCTTTTCCATAATGCTATCAGGTTCCCTTGGTCTCAATCACCAACTACCTGCAGAACAAGTTCAGGAGCTCAATGGTATGCTCCTCAGTTTTACAGTTCTTTCTTTCTTTCTTTCTAGTTTCATGTTTGAACTAGCTCAGAACTGAAAGTTTTTACAAGAAGATGACATGAAACCATCCAAGGGATCTGGAAGCTTGAACCAAAAGGGGATGCTCTGTGGGGTTACTTGTTTCTGTGCTCTAGTACGTTTTTCTTTATCAGAAACAAAATTTTCACCGTTCAATGCATAAAACAAACTGAAGCAACTGCTAGTAGTGCTTAGTGCTGTTCCATTTGGGTTTAGTTATGATATGGACATGTTCTTCAAAATGGAAAGTTCACAATCTTATTTTGTGAACATCTGTACCGTCCCTAGAAAAAACAATAAACCAATGAAAAGTTGATTGCGTAGTTAGATCCTACTCTGCTTTCGTTTCCTACTCATTTGCATGGCCAATGAATTCTGGACAGCAAAGAACGAAGGATCACTCTTGAGGAAATTAATGAATCTTCCACTTGATGTTGTTTGGTGTGCCTCTTTGTTTGTCTTCTCATTGTTTTTAATTTCTATGTACCGAATTCATTTTCGCTGGTGATTGCAGCGAAGTATGATGATGGAAGTAATGAATTTTTATGCCAGGTGGGCAACATGGTCTTCTGGTTCTTTTTCAGCATCTTCGGCCAACCCATGTGTGTGCTTTTGTATTACCACGACCTGATGAATCGCAACGCAAAACTTGATTGAACTTATGGATTTAACTTCAGAAAACCAAAGCAAGGTTGCTGCTGGGCTGGGAGTTTTAGAAGTGGCATTTGCATTTTTTGGACTGTACTGTACACCCTTTTCATATAGATTTCAGATTTCTTCTCTCTCCTTGCAAAAGAGATGTTTCAGAGTTCACGCCTTTAAAATTGCGTCTGCTTATTCAATCAGTTTACAAGCATTTTTCGTATGTAGGAAAGAACAGCTTATATTATAAATAAGGCCAAAATGCATCATTAGTCCCTTAACTTTGCCAACTCGCACGAGTTAGTCCGTTGACTTAGACTTAGCACGATCTAATCCTCTAACTTTGAAAAATGGTGCGCCTTAGTCCCTTGCTAACGGAATGAGCTACGGTGTTAGTGGCTTGCTGAGGTAAAATTATGCTATAAGTCACTAAACTTTATTTGGTAGTTTACATTTGTGCCTAGATATTTTATATTTTCAATTCAGTCATGAAACCCAATTGGCGGCGTTTCTTTTCTCCCTCGACGTCAGCTATATTCTCCAACGCTGCCGGCCGGCCTTACTTCCCCAGTGTCATTCCCTTCGACCTCGCCTCCCCTCACCTCGTCGTCGTCCTTGCCCCCCTCGCCTCGTCATCGTCCTCGCCTCCCCTTTCATCAGCCTTGTTTTCCAGTCGGACCTCGCATCACTGTCCATCGGCCTCGCCTCACGTTAGCCTCGCTTGCCTTCACTGCCTTGTCCATCAGCGACCCTGCAATGAAATGGAAAAGGAATAGCAAAACGAACAGCGACAATCAGATCTGATCGATTCGAGATAGGAACAAAACAAAGCCAACCCTTGACGGGTCAAGGATCTGCTCCAAACTCACCTCTCAACAACAATCGCCATCGCCCTGTTGTCCAGAAAACCGAAACCCAACCCTTGACTGGTCAAGGAT